>VZTO01003600.1:44114-99957 GCA_013400615.1 Syrrhaptes paradoxus
TGAAATCATCAAGATGTTTGCATAACAGATCTGTATGCCCAATTGACCCGATTTGTCCCTGCTAAGATACTGCCCATTGGGAAAAGCAAACAGAAGACAGCATTTGTGGCTATTTGGGAATAGGAGATCTTTCAGCCTATTACAGCAAGCTGTCAGTGAATCTGAAGGTTAAGTGGGCATACCAACTCATTAGGTGCTTAAAGAAAAAAAATATGTTTAGGCTGATCAACTACAACTGAGCTAATTTAATAAAAGGACAAATCAATTAGAGCTAAACTAACAAAATGCCCTGTCTTGTCACACACTGCCTACCTGCACTTGAAATAAGCTGTGGATTTTGTGCATTATGTACAACAACAACAACAACAAAAGGATTTCTGGTTTTAGGAAAACTCCAGCCTGCTGGAGAGTTACTGACAGTTTTACTTTACTTTTTTTATTATTACTATTATTCCTTTGGAGTCTTCAGATTAATAAAAAGTTTGAATGGTCTGAGTAAGAAGGGAGTATGCTCAGCCTAAAATGCACAGAGCAAAATAATCCTCAACTCCAGACAGCAGTGCTTGGGTCTAGCTGCTCCTAGAGCTTACTGCAGGTTATTCAGGAGTAGCTACTACTGACAAGTTGTCTTCTACTGCGGACTTGACAAAAAACCCTCAACCGCTTACTACTGCACAATTAAAGGNCTATAGACTGAGAGAAGTCTAAACAACCTCCCCATCCTAGCCCCAGCATTTTGGCTTTGATTCTGCAGAGCACTGTGATTCTGATGTAGGAAGCCATATGAGGTGGACCTGCACACAAAATTTCTCCTTCCTATTACAGCCCCTCTCTTGTTGGCACAGATTGAAGACCAAGCAGTAGTAGGCAGCAAAAATGATGACAGTCTAGGACTCAGAGTCACCTGTGGATGTGTTGCCATCCTTGCTCCACTGATAACCCAATCTGATTTAAAACGTCCTTTATGTTGCTTTAAAATAATCCTGAAGATTAGCTGTAAATCCTGAAAAACTGAAAGCAAAAATTATTTTGAGTCCTTTCTGCCATCTTCCTAAACTATAATAAATTATAAATTCAAAATCTCTGACAGTAAAAAAAAATATCCTGTTATTTAATGCATAACATAATCCATTTATGCATAACATTTCATCCATAAAACAGGTAACCGGATGCTACAGCTACAGCTGATTCTGCTAATAGAGGGACTGGTACTTTAATTACTTCCCAGGGTCCCCTTCGGCCCTGTTTTTCTGATGCTGTACTGCATGAAATCATCAAGATGTTTGCATAACAGATCTGTATGCCCAATTGACCTGGTTTGTCCCTGCTAAGATACTGCCCATAGGGAAAAGCAAACAGAAGAGAGCATTTGTGGCTATTTGGGAATAGGAGATCTTTCAGCCTATTACAGCAAGCTGTCAGTGAATCTGAAGGTTAAGTGGGCATACCGACTCATTAGGTGCTTAAAGAAAAAATATATGTTTAGGCTGATCAACTACAACTGAGCTAATTTAATAAAAGGACAAATCAATTAGAGCTAAACTAACAAAATGCCCTGTCTTGTCACACACTGCCTACCTGCACTTGAAATAAGCTGTGGATTTTGTGCATTATGTACAACAACAACAACAAAAGGATTTCTGGTTTTAGGAAAACTCCAGCCTGCTGGAGAGTTACTGACAGTTTTACTTTACTTTTTTTATTATTACTATTATTCCTTTGGAGTCTTCAGATTAATAAAATAGAAAGTTTGAATGGTCTGAGTAAGAAAGGAGTATGCTCAGCCTAAAATGCAAGGAGCAAAATAATCCTCAGCTCCAGACAGCAGTGCTTGGGTCTAGCTGCTCCTAGAGCTTACTGCAGGTTATTCAGGAGTAGCTACTACTGACAAGTTGTCTTCTACTGCGGACTTGACAAAAAACCCTCAACCGCTTACTACTGCACAATTAAAGGTTTCAGAAGTCTGTCTTCTAGTATGAAGAAAGAAAACCAGCATCCTCCTTTAAAGATTTGCAGCTTTTTTTACCCACAAAACAGAAATGCCCTTCTGACTTTGTGCAGATACAGAGGGGCCTATCCTAGAACAGGGAATCTACAATATCCCTAGATTAAACCACTGAGGATGTAACTTGCTCCTGCTGGAGCAGAATGCTAAACACCATTTGCTTCAGCCAAGAACATAAATCAGGGAATGCTTAGCTGTGAATTGTTGCCTGTCTGTAAAGGCAAATACCAATCAATGTATAGCCTGAAGCATAAAGGATTGCTTGTGCCTTTTGTCTTGATTTATGTATCTGTGGATGTTATTTATCACAATTTTTACTGGATTGACTTTCATGAATTCGAAGTGGTTGGGGGTCAGCTGCATTTAAAAAAAAAAAATCTGTAGACTTAGAGCAAGTTTCATGAAAGCTGAAAAAAAGATGGAGATGTTTTGAGACAGAAAGACAAATGTAGTTTTGAGAACACACAATGGCCATCAGCAAACACCATGGAAAACAGGTTCAGCATAACACTGTATCCCCTTCTAAATCCTTTTGTAACTAAACTGTTGCAGTTCTTAATCTGGCATCAGAGAAGTCAGAAAAAAAATCCTCACTACTTTGGCAGACTGCTCATAATCATCTAAATGGTTCCTCTTGTATCTTCCTTTGAAAAACAGAAAGACGAAAGTGCACAGCCCCCCCCTTCTATAGTATAGCAGTTCTTATGTTTATGGCTGGAATACATTTTCTGGTACTGTTGAATGTTTTGACAGCAGAGAGGACCAAAATAGGATGCAGATATTCAGATGCTAAGCTGTGAGGGAAACAGGGACAATCCGTAGGATGCATTTCTCAAACGCGATGCTTGAGATTTTTTAATTTTTCCTTGAAATACAATCTTTTCTTTGGTTTGCTTTTACTGAGGCTATTATATGGCTAAGTGGGAAACCAAATAAACTGCAAGACCACTAGGCAAGCAATGTCTGATGTGTTTCAATTACTTCAGGATCACATAGCTGTTACCTACCGTAGACAACATACGATCTGTTACAAGACTAATAAAATTCTTGTTTTGCTAGCTTAAACCTCTAAGTGGAAAGAGACTCTGGAACAGACTCCAGTGAACTGCTCTGAAGAGAAAGATGGAGATACAGTTCTGTGCTTAGCCAAAAGCAGGCAAGACCATAAAAGATCAAAGATACACAAAACGTGTAAGGTCACTAAGGAGGATACCCACTAGCCCACTGCTTTACATTACCAGGCTAACTAGACATGGAAATTATTTTCAAACATATAATTAGCAGCTAGCAACAGATTTGCTAGTTGCTCTTCTGACAGAAATGACCAGTAGGTCAGCACCAATATGAGAAAATAGTTTGTCACATCCAACAAAAAAACCCCACAACCAAACCAAAATCAACAACAAAAAGGAAAAATAGGACAAATTTCTGAAGGATGTAGAATTATAAGTTACCAGAACTGACGAATGGAATTTCTTATATGGCACCAATTGTTATCAAGAAATAAAAGGAGATAATATTAGTAAAAGCAGACAAATTAAGACTGCCTTGTTTGACAGGTATTTCATGCCTCCATTCACAACATTGTCCCTAAGAGTAGAATCAGGCATGACCATCCAAGAGAGCTATTCCCTGAAGGATACAAAGGAGACAGATCACTTATTCCATCAGCCTCCCATCATTTCCAGTTCCAAGTGCTACTTTACTTTCTGAGGTCACTCAGAACTCTGTGACTGCAGAATTTATTTATTCCATATCCTGTTTGCAAATTCACTGATAAGCCCCTCTCGCCATGCTAACCATTCACTGCATCACATGGCTTCTTTTCTACACTAGAACAGCTCATCCCTTCCACTGATGCCTCTGTAAGGACATTGTCAAGATTTGTTCCACTTCAACGCCAAAGCAAAGTGCTGGCCTTGTGGCCTGGAAGCAAGATATCACTGTAGCAACTCGATGTACTGGTGATACTGCTTGGTTTTCCTTCTCTTCCTCCTTACTGTACTGCGCTCCTGCCAAAAAGTTAACTTTATAGAAGAGTCATTCCTTTTGAGGACAGACAGGGCTGCCTCTATTGTCCTGACTCAGCACTCTCTGAACAAAATGAGGACCAACTGCAGAAAGAGACATTTGTAATCCTTTCTCCAGAACACAAAATAAAGAAAGTGAATGCGCAGCTGGCCTGGTAGAAGCAACAGAGCCTGAGCCTTTCTCTTCGTTTGGCAGGAAGAGCTGCAGTGCCTGCATAGGAAGGAAATACTTTCTTTTCACCAGACCTCTTTGCTACATTCAGGAACACCAATGACAAGATGCAGCAGCTGACTGGAGAAGTGGACAGAGCCAGTTAAGATTTTACTTTTAAAAAATATCCAGTAAACTCCTAATCCAGTATATACAGATTTTTCTAGGTTCGTATCAACCTTGATTATTACAATTCTAGTAATACAGATACCAAGATCCTGAGCTGAACAAATTAAAAGAGAAATGTCTTATTCAGGAGTAGGAAACTGCAGACTTAACCAAGATCTGTATCACAAACTGACTTCAAGCATGTAAAATAAAATCACCAAATGAAGGACTTAATGTTGGGTTCCTAAGATTCTACCATGCTGACAGTTTCTGTGATTAAAGGATCCATGGACCTTGCTCTCAGAAATTCATTATGCAGCATTGTACACTAAAATACAGGATGCTGTTATACAACCAAGCATCTGGGGAGATTAACCCTGATTTAAAAAAAAAAATCTTTGGGAAAAGCAGCTATTTAATAGAACAAGGATGACGGCAGAATAAACTACTGGATTTGTGCAACTGAATCAAGTTGGATGTTAGGAAGTATTATTTTACCAAACAACAAGTCAAACAGAAATATTTACCTTGATCCTAAGAGATGATGAGTACAAAGCTCCCAGTAATTTCCCACCAGAAAAACAGAGCAGTATCTTTAGAGAGAGGGAGGACTAAAATGACCTGGAACATTCAGGAATACATTTTTTTCAGAGTACTGAAGAAAAGGAATTCAGGGATTCCTCCGTAGGAGGGTGTCCTGAGAGACATGGTCAAGATGAACAAAAGGGCAGTTGAACCCAGGTTGCAATGACAGCTGTGGGCAACAGCAGAAAAACAAGAGGGCAGGACGAAGACACTGCCAAGCTAAAAGGAGAGAAAGCCTTTGGCTGAGCTGGAGATAAAAACTGTGTGAGGATTTTCTTCCTATGTTCTAAAACTATCCTCCCACTACCAATAGTACTTGAAGGCTCCATCTCAACCCGCAGTTAAATAATTTCCGTACTACAGCTCTATTTCACCATTCTGCAGTTCTACATAAATACTACATAATTAAAACAGCTAAAGCTTTTCCTGACAGTTTTCTTACACTGAAATATATGTGCTCATTCTTCCAACTAAGATGCATCATTAGTACTTGCAAGAAGTCTGCTCCTTGCACTGAACAGAACTGCTTAGCTGATTTATAAGGCATTTACTGTAACTGCTTTTGGGCACAAACAAAGCTGTCTTTTTTTTCTTTTTTTCAGTAAAGCGTCAGAACTGTCAGAAGAATCCATTAGCACAACATTTGTCCAAGAAGAATTCTATCATATTGCTGTTATTACAGGAAAGACAAGAAAAGTAATCTCAGACAAGGACATATGATTTGGCAGACATATGAAGAAGAGATATCAGCCTAATATTCCAAGAACAAACTTAACTACTGCCAGCAAGCTGACAGCTACAGTTCATGCACATCTGCTGTTTCCCATAAATGGCACTTTGCAGAAGTGTGAAGTTAGACACTCAACAATTCTATCAAGTTAAGACATTAAAGAAAAAACACAGCACTCTGAACCCATATTAAAAAAATTAATAAGTTTTTTTCCAAGATCTAATATACAAATGCAATGGTAACAATGTACTCTTCTTTTGTAAGCTTGGATGAAATATATTGAAGTCCACTTTTCGCATATGACATAAATAATCATCTAAAGCAACCTAGAAAAGAAGAAAAAAGCTTAGTCCATATGGTGCACACAAATAATTGGGCATTAAGTTTAAAAGCAATACATGAAACTGAATAGGGAACTACTTGACAGTTTGCCCGTTTTATTGTGGTAGAGTAACCATCACATTCAAAGGATATAAAAAAGGCAGGTTTTGTGAAAAGAAGCATTATTTTTTACTAGACCAACCAGCAAATTATAAAAATAGACAAGATTTTGGGGCCTTGCATCAGAACAACAGTCTATGAATATACAGACATCTTGGGTGAAATTAAGTCGTTAAAAAAGGATTAGAATTGTTGATCAGAACTATGAGGTTCCACAGTTAGACACACATTAGGATATTCAGAAGCTTTAGGTATTACATCATCATAAAACAGACACATGAAGCATTACTTAACCATGCTTAATTTGATACTCCACTCTTCACAAACATATTAGTACAGAATTGAGCCCATTACTTAACAAGTGCATGATATCACACCCACCGTACAGAAAAAAGCAGGGTATGCCTTCACAGGAACTTTCTTACTGAAAGATCTAGCCTGAAAGTAAATGGGGGAAGGTGGGAGAAAAAAAACAAACATACTTATCAGGAAAATTTAACATTTCAGATTAAACATCAAGGAATATATCTATAATGGTTAGAGCCAACAGACTATATTACAGGCTTTGTCCCTTTTTATTTAGACATCCTGGAACTATAACTTTTCATGATGTGCAAGCCAGCACCGTTCCGTACTGTACACAAAAGTAATTACACAGAAAGTGTGTAACAGTCGTAGAGTCTGCTAAAACTCTTATGTTTTAACCTTACAGTTTACATATAATAAACCAATGTAAATTAACATCCCTTGTTCTGACAAGGTTCCAAGTTGCATCTGATTTAATAAACACAGTTAAACACTTTTTTTCCCCTGCCAAATAACTCTTTGCATCCCAAGAGACAGAAATAATAGAAGACCAGAAATGCATTTCTCAGAGTGCATCTTTTTGGTCCACCATTTCCATCAGTCCCAGAAGTCCAGTTATGCTCCATTTGCACTTATGGGACTCTGAAAGGATCTCAATGCCTCAGGTCCTCAGTATCTATGTGTAAACAGAGGCTAAACCATGGCTGAATCAAATCTACAATTTAAACCCATGTACCACTCAGGTACATCTAACAGAGCTGAAGCAAATCTTCCTGTAATGCTTAGTCATAAATACAAAATCCCTCCTTGTTTTGCCTTTTCTTACAGGTTGAACAAACAAAAAATTAAACCCTTTATGAATACTGAGGAGTATGCATGAGTTTCTGTTAGTTTTCCATGGATCTTTCCAGACAACTGAGAAAATCAGGCTGAAACTTTAGGAGGGAAAAATACTGAATCTATTCAGGGGGCAAATTATTTTAAAACTTTGTGATGTAATAACATGTGGATGTGTACATATATAAAAGGAAAATACTCTTCTCTGATCTAATGCTCTGCCTTACTATTATTAATTGCAAGATGAAAAAATAAAGTAATCTTGCTTGACCTTCTTAACCCAGAATGGGTTTCATGTCATTCAGAAAGCATGTTATCTTCCTTGGCAAATTGAGTCCATAATGATCTAGCATAATTGAGATAAATGCAAAAAGCCAAAAGGAGACCTTCTTTTTCAAGAGGAGTGAGGGAGAGAGTGCTTAAGAGAAAGAGGGGGAACATGTAAATGTATTCACAGACTTTCAAAAGGATCACTGTGGGACTGACAGAGCGCTTTTATTATATGCTTTTATCCTAATAAAACACACAGTTCCTAAAGAAAACCGCAGTCTTCATTATCTTATTTTGCCCTCTGCTGGTCATCAGTCATAGAATCATAGAATCACAGAATGGTTTGGGTTGGAAAGGACCTTAAAGATCATCTAGTTCCAACCCCCTGCCATGGGCAGGGACACCCTCCACTAGCCCAGGTTGCTCAAAGCCTCATCCAGCCTGGCCTTGAACCCCTCCAGGGATGGGGCATCCACAGCTTCCCTGGGCAACCTGTTCCAGTGTCTCACCACCCTCACACTGAAAACTTTCTTCCTAATGTCTAGTCTAAATCTACCCTCTTTTAGCTTATACCCGTTACCCCTTGTCCTCTCACTATACTCTCCAATAAAGAGTGCCTCCCCATCTCTCCTGTAGCCCCCTTCAGGTACTGGAAGGCTGCTCTAAGGTCTCCCTGGAGCGTTCTCTTCTCCAGACTGAACAACCCCAACTCTTTCAGCTTGTCCTCATAGGGGAGGTGTTCCAGCCCTCTGATTAATTTTGTGGCTCTCCTCTGGACTCTCTCCAACAGTCACAGTATCAGGAAGAGCTGACCACACTTCAGAAACTTTTATCCCAAAATGAAGTGCCACATTACTACAATATGCTTCATATACTATTGCTGAGACTTAATTTAGCATTTCAGGATTATGTTTCTTCTGACTGTGAAATGGGGCTGGTAACTGTTACCCTCAACCTCTAAAATACATAGTTTGTGTAACAAATGCTGAGATTGTTGAAACCTCTCTGCAGGTTTAAACTTTACCCTGTGATTCCAACTAAGACAGAGGGTAAGTGGCTGAAAAGACCCTCAGGCAAAACAAGATGGTAATTTTATACAGAGAAGAGATGCATTTAAAGGCACTAGCCCATTACATTCACCCAAAGGCTTGAAATACCCAGCACATGTTGCCAGCAAAAGCCCATTTCATCCATTAGGGGAGAAAGTATCTTTATCCTTGTGTTAACAAAGGCCATCTGATTATCAAGAAGACTAATACCCTGTTATTACTGCCAGTTATTGTCAGTTTGAGTGGTTTGAAAACTCTAGAGATCCTGCACTGTCAATTACTCTTCACTGATGATGACAGAGGCTGCAAGCAAGTATTCAGAGAGGAATTTTTTTTTTTTAAGATTATATAATCCACNAAAAAAAAAAAAAAAAAAAAAAGGCGGGGGGTGCCAAGATCAACATTCAATTGAATAAAATGCTGATGTTGCCCTAACCTGGCTTCTTTGTGTTTATACTTTTCTGTAAAGTCTCCAATTACATGATCACATTGCATATTTTCCATAGGACCCTCCCAGTGCATAACATGGGCAGGTCTCTAGGAATGGAGTGGGAGGGAAGTGGGGGTAAGGTTCTGCCTGTTCTCTTCAGAAGACGGTTGGCATGTTGGGAGACAGGGAACCAGTGCACTAAGAATTATCAAATTATCTGAAAGTCTCTGAAGAACTGAATTCTCTCCCTGCTTCTGTCCCAAGGTTTCCATAAAATACCAGCAACCAGAATTTAAACAGCTGGACAATAAATACACATTGCTCCTTTTCCATGTCTCCCACCCCTGACATGAGGGATTTCAGGCCAAGCACTTGGCCTTTTTGTAAACCACCACAATTGCAATCAAAGTCAATGGGTTTTATATACTGTGCATTATTTGTTCAGAAGTGAGGGGTGGGAAATAAAAAAAAAGAAAAATCAAGATATTTCATCGGAACAAAGAAGTTTTGACCTTGGATTTTCTTTGTCTCTGTTCCCTGCTTCTAAATAGAATAAACAGTTTCCTTGGGCATGTGACAACAAAAACTGAGACATCAGGTGAAACAACATGAACAGGAATGCCTTAAATGCAAATTATAAATAGTCTGTGTTGAAAACAAAGCCCAAGGCTACATACCATTAACAAAGAATAAAAACATTAATCAACTAACTAACCACTGACTGAATAAACCAGGGATGCCTCATTTTACCTTCAGAAAAATGAAGACGGGGTCTCCTACCTCTATGGCATAAAATGCTGTGATCACAGGTAATGCTGTAAATGAGGATTATATTAATGGTGTAAATGCAGAGAGAAATCTGGCATTTCTTTACTTTGGAGTGGAAGTATTGGGTGCAATACACAAAGTCTATGCCTATAGGTACTTGCAGACATAAGAAACTCTTAACACTAATTCTTGCAAGTTTTGTTTTCCAGATAAAGGCAGACACAGCATTGGTAATAAAACATTCTTTTGCTTTTGTATATGTACCAACAAGCAATTCAGAGTTTAGCTAAAATAAGAGCATAAAAGAAAAATAGAGTAGAACTCTGTAGTTCTTCAGGATTCATTATCAATTGTTCCAGGCAAATGAAGTCTTTCCTAATTCACTTGGCTGTGATTCAGAAAATAAATAAACAGAAAGCACCTTTTACAACATAGCTTTGAGCATGGCTGGTGATACTAGGGAGTGAATCCCCCCTCCCACACACACTAACCAGCAGTTAAAGGCAGCATGCTTTGCTTTTCTGGCAGCCATTCCACTGTGCTGTGAAGTATCTACCATATGCAGAAGTGCTTTCTATGATTTTGACTCTATGCTGTCATATACTTGCACTTAGGAAATCTGCTTCAAGTTTCTCTCCCAATAATAAGGCTTTTAGGCAGTATTTATAGATATACAATTGGACCTGGCTGTAAGTAATCTGCCTCTTGTACACACAGATAAATATGATATTCATACAGAAGTAGATGTAAAATATTTAAAGGTTTTGTGTGATGTTTTTGCTTTTTTATTTAAACTCTCAAGGTAATTAAAGGTAAAATATTTGAAATTAAATATGCAGCTATAAGTCTTCTAACAAAACATATGCACAACTTTTTTTGAAGATTAGCATCAATTATGTTTATTTAAATCTTAAAAAAGGGAAGGAAACTCACATGTTCTAGATGAGTATGAGCCTGACTGGCAATGTCATAAATTACATCTCTCACATTTTTATCTTGCTTGCCTCTTATGAAATCCTCTTGTGAAACTCCATGCTAGACATAGGAAGGAAAATAAAAAAGATAAAAACTCTCAATAAATATCAAGTTTCCATTTTAGCTTCTCAAAAACCTGTCCTGGCAACCAAACTAATGACACAAGACTGAAACAGCCTAAATGTTTTACCACTGCCCCCTCCTTTATTTTTTTTTTTTTTTTTGGTCAGTCACTTGGAAAAAATTCAAAGAACAAAGAGAACAGTTGGTAGAGACTCTCTCAGCATGAATTCGATCCCTAAAGACTTTGTGGTCAGCCAGATAACCAAGACGATTTAAAAATTTTGGGAATTTAGATCAGTTTAGATGCCAAATTTTTAAAACCATAATCCAAGAATCGTTATTGAGCAGAAGAAAGCTAGTAACAGCTAACACAAAGCCCTGATGGCTTATGAAGTAAGTCATTATCTTGGGATTGGTCACCAGGCTTACAAAAACCCCAAACCAAAACAACGAACCCCCAAACCAAATCAAAAAACCAAAACCCCCCAAAAACCAACCCCAAACTTATTGTTTGACAATAGTGACCAATGTAAGACGTAATTATGGTATATTCAGAATTGCACCAGCTGCCCATTCTTCTCAACAACACTCAGACATGTAAAAGCTGTATCAAGGTAGGCAGGTAGGCTTCCCAGGAGACAGAGACTCCAGTAGAGCTCTGCAATACTTGCCAACAGCTGAAACACTTACAAGATGCTCAGTCTGCACAGAAGGGATGCAAGCTTTTACAGTTTCACTGTAAAACACCTTCCATGGCAAGGAATGACTGTGAATTTTCAGGCTATATTTGAAAAGCTAAAAAGTTGGCAGGTCTGCTCTACCATCCGGTCCCAGAAGGGCTGAAAGCAGGGTGCAGCTCCTTCCTGCAGTCTTATTGCATATTACTAGGTCACAACAGAGAGAGTTAAAATAAAGGAAAAACGTGCTCTGTTTCTGTCCAAATAAATTATGGTCTCATATCTAGAGTTTAGAGACACACTTAGAAACACTGTACTGTTCAATTCCAGATAACTTGCTTCTCTTACCAGCATACAAACGTCCATGGGAAGAAAGACCTTTTTTCTTGTACTATGATATGGAGTGGCTCTTAAACAGGTAACTATGCCTTGTGCTTTCCCAATGTGACTGGCTGCATGGTCAGCATGGATGTTCCTTACACCTAAAATTGCAGAAATAATGTTTAGAAACATACTGGCAAGCCTTTTGAGGGGCACAGTCTTCCCTGATGTGTATCACAGTCATATTTAAGGAAAGCTAACCACCTTGGTCCATGATAGAACTGTGTATGTTCATAAACTGTCTTGAGATTTCATCTCAGAGGTACAAAGCAGCAGGCAAATCAATTGATTTCCACATTCAGGGGCAATATGCCTCTTAGCTTGTGGCAGTTTCTACAAAGGGTATACTTAGGAGAGCCACACCTATTCAGATATAACACATCAGTACAGAAACTCCTTTTCATCGGCATGTCCTCTCCCAGGATAACGGTATTCCAAGAACTGTTTTTCCTGCCAGAAAAATCACTCAGGTGTGAGACTCCTCACAAGCATTAATGCTCACAACACGGTTTCATGACTGGCTGCAGCTGATTCAGCAGTGTACTGAAGCCAAAGGGAATGGTCCTACACTTCTCCCCCGAACCCGTATTTCTGCCACCTCCCTTTTGTTCTCACGGGCGATGAGGCAGTAGCATGGCAAACTGAATCAGATCACCAAAGCAATGGAAAACTAACTTTAGTTACTGCATGGTGACACTACTGTGAGAACTGAAAGAATAGGGAGATGAGAGGGGCAGAGCAGCACCACTGCTCTTCATGGCAAGACCATACAAGTTTGGCTTAGACTGGTGACAAAGCCATAATGTTTTCACTCGGATGAAATGAAAACTTAAAGGAAAATTGAAACTAAAATTCACAAAATCTCTCACAGAAGCAGTGTTCTACAAAGAAAGAAATGAGGATACAGGAATTACAGACCAATGAGCAAAACTGACACCTGAAAACGACACTGGCTGTACCAGATTCACTGCCCAAGCCTGGCTGAGCCTTGCATGCATCTCAGAAGCCTTTGTGAAACTGTGGCTATAGGTAGACGACATGGACTTATTTTGGTAATAGCAGCAGAAAGCGGAGTGTGTCTTGGAAGAATGAATGGATGTACCTTACTGATACAGACTGGGCAGCTCAGTCTTTACATATAACTAGGAACTTAAAAAAAAAAAAAAAAAAAAAAAAAAAAAAAAAAAAACAAAAAAAAAAAAAAAAAAAAAAAAAAAAAAAAAAAAAAAAAAAGCTCAAAGTGTAAGAGTTAGCAGTGACTCATACTGATCCTGGGAATATATCCCAAAAGTGAGGTTCTGAAAAGGTTTAACAAAATTATTGAGTAGTACCAGACTCCTGACTACTTACGCAATTAATCAAAGAGCACAATATTAATATTTTTAAATGACAGGAGCTGGCAGGAAGTACCAGGATTTTGGATGACAAGATTACCAGTCAAAATGAGGTCGACAAAAGTAACCCGAAATCAGTAGAAATGAAGCAGCACTACTACTGGGAGAGATACACACAAACTGGAGACAGGCCAGGAAAAAAGAAGCTAAAAAGCCAAGAAATTTAGCAAACATGACCTGTAATGAAACAAGGTCCACCTGGTCTAGAAAAGACTGCTGATGGGAAAAACAAAGAAAAGGGCTGTGTTCAATTAATTTCTCAATTTGTGGAAAAAACCATAGAAGTTAACTCCTTGCTAGAGGGGTCAAGGATAATAGAAAGGGCTTCTTCAAATACATTGCAGATAAGGCTAACACCAGAGGCAATGTAGGCCCACTGATGAATGAGGTGGGTGCTCTGGTGACAGAGGATACAGAGAAGGCAGAGTTACTGAATGCCTTCTTTGTCTCTGTCTATACCGCCATATGGATCCATATGGATGAGGATTCAAAAGATATTGTATCATAGAACCACAGAATGGTTTGGGTTGGAAAGGACCTTAAAGATCATCGAGTTCCAAGCCCCTGACTGAAGTATTACCCAAGACAACTTCCACTGAAATTAAACGCCAGTGGAAAAAGAGTGTTTATTTTAAAACTTCTGTAAATATTGTACCTGCACTGAGGAGTCATCAACAAAATCTAAAAAGGGGAAAATGCCTACCCAGCATTTCCAAGGTGAGGTACAAGAGAGCACTCTGTGTGTTCTCAGCGTACGTTTCAAGCTCCTGGATGTTACGGTATGCTTTATCATCCAAATTCTTCTCCTGTAATATGAGCACAGATCTTCAATAACATGCAAATGTAACTGGTATTTGTACAAATTTATTACTATAGCCATATCAGCCTAATCTACTATTAGGGGAAAAAAAAAGAGCACAAAATTAATGACAGAAAGAGTATAAACTGAGATAGAAGTAGTTGTTAAAGCTTATGGCAAGTCTAACATAACCAAATAACTACATTCAGCTGCAGCCAAGTCTGGTTACTGGAGTACATATAACCTTTTGTAATAATAAGAAATCATAATTCTTCATTAAAAAGTCACAGACAAAACATCATATGGTATGCTTACACTACAGGGTTGCCAACTTTAGTACTTAATTTGCATCGGAAGCAATTTCTCTTAATTGGAAGAGAAATTTAGATAAATGGGAATGTATTTTTTAAAACATTAACAAAAATCAATCCAGCAAATACACATGTAAGTTTCAAAGTCATATGCAAATACACCTAAAAATACATCCTCCATAATTCTTTGTGTCCTAGTGGCTTTTGTGTTAAAACATACCAGCCTTAAGATTACAAATCTGTCTTAAAATTAAAAAACTCTGAAGCCTTTCACAGTGATGACACTCCGCAAGTAACTGACCATCAATTTTCTCAAGGTATAACTTCATGAGACACTACCTTTAGCAGCAAAGCTAGCTTAAGATATTCCTGCCCTCAGCTATTAATTCTTGCCCTTGTGTCAGAGTTGGTAGCAGCAGCATCACTGTACCAGTGAAATTCTTCTTGTTTTTTCCAAGAAAAAGAATGGATATTTTAAAATTCATGTGACTTGAATGCTCCAGTTTACTGCTTAGAAAAAACTCCCCAGTGATGATAAGGAGAAGCAGCAAACTGTGTCAGAAAGGTTCAGATGGGTCATTTAATCTTTGAGACTTCATATCCATGACTCATCACAAGGGAAGGCTATTTATGGGCAAAATTGGCATGGTAAGAAAAGAGGTGAGGAGGAATAGAATGATGCCAGTGATGTAGATTTCTGCAACTTTTTGCAATATGCAACATGTCCTTTCTCTTGGGGCATTCTTAAAGAGAAATACAACTGTCTGTAAAAAAGGAATTATTTAAGTTTTGGGTTTTTGTTTGGTTTTTTTGTTTTTTGTTTTTTTTTGTTTTTTACACACAAACACATAAAAATAAGAGGAAAAAAACAAATATGACTAAAGCCAGAATCAGACTTTGAATGGTAAATACATACTCTTTCATCAATGATCTTCATGAACCACATTTTACTCAAGTTATGCCTCTTGACAGCCTGAAAATTATAAAACAAAACATCCACGTTAATGTATACAAAGTGATGATAGAATTGCATTCTGAAGGCTGAAATATATTTCAGATAATCCTTCTCTTACAAGGATTGTATCCACTGGGTTAAATCAAAGTGGCATGTCAGTGGAAAATTAGAATCTTCTTCAAATACAAACATTTTCAACCAGCATTTGTTACAAGTTGTTGCACATAAAAAATGAAATCTTGGACATCAAGCCAGTTAACTAAAAGCATTTCTTTAAAAACATTTTTGAAAGCAATTTATTCTCCTGTGGAGTCATAGGTCCCCACAAAATATTTGCAGATACTATGTTCACTTTCCAAAGAGAACAGTTTCCTCCAGACTGAAGCAATAAAAAGATTTCCCCTGTAAATTTTCAAGAAAAAGTCAGTACAACATCCCAATATGCACTGTAAAAACAGCATCCGAACAAAGTAAATATAATGAGATTATGGTTTTGTTTAAAAAAGTATCCCACAGGATCTCATACTCACACATTCTCCTTTTGGCTCTTACCTTATATTTGCCTTCCTTCCTGTACTACCTCATTCTATCAACTTACCTTCAATCCTCATACACGCACTGAATTTTTCAGACCACATTGTCAGAAAGGCTACAACCACATATATAAGTATTTATAAACAAATTTATGAAACAGATTTCTAACAAGCTTAGCCTTTATAGTTCACTTTCAACTTCTTTACACCCACTATATTTATAAATATTTTTTCAAGGTTTGATAAGACTAGATCTTCTTGTTAATTCAACAAAATCTGCTTGAGGAAGTACCTGGTAAAATTTAAATTACAGCTACAAATGTCAGTTTTGCTTCTCACTTGTTCATCCTGAGTACCATTTTATAAATGAAATCCTTGAAGTACTCACAGGTCAAGACTTAGAGCACTAGACTGAGTTCTGCTAAATTACCCAATACATACATTACATCCATTTTGAGCTACCTTCATTCAAACACACAGGTGCTCATTTTTTAAAAGTTTTGAAAAATGGCTTCTTCCACAGACATGGAGAATGAGGCCTCACTTGTCATGTGTTCAAACGGGACAGATTAGTAAGAACAAGTATCATACAGCTGCCATTTAAGTTTACATTAAAGTCACTGAGAGAAGAGCTATTAATAATTCTAGAAATACTATTAAATGCTATTCATACACTCAGTGCATAAAACTCTTGGAATCCAAATGTGAGTATTATGGAATATACAAAACTTTGGGAACATTTAACATGATAAANCCTGTTCTCATCCCCATCCCACTGAGTGAGAGTCTGTGTGGTGTTTATTTGCCAGCTGGGGTTAAACCACAAAAATGTTTTGGGTTTTTTTATAAGTTACTTCTCTGCTAATAAAATTTCCACCTCACATTGACACACAATGACACAAGCAGCCTGAAATTAAATGTGGTTGAAATAATATATACAATCATACCCAAAACTAACTTGTACCTAACAGGCTCAATCAGACAACTAAATGAGAGGATATCTTCTGAAACAAAAATAAGCTAAGCTACACTAAAGCAAGTTCCTCCTTGGAAAGGAGACAACAGCATTTTGGGAGAAAATGGTCTTGTTCCTGGGAAGTTTGCCATATGCTGGAAGAGAGACAAAAAGAAGGAAATAAAAAGCAAAGGCACAGACAGATTGAGATGCAAAACTACCAATTTTAGTGTCTGCATTAAAATACCACCCTAGGTTCATCTTCAACTTCCATAATCCCAGAGAAAGGCTCACAACATTTGCCTGTCTTCATTCTAACTGTACAAACACTTTGTCGTGGCTAAGGCACATGCTTTATTTGAGCCGGAGGCACTTATGAATAGCTCTGGTCCTCCCAAAAGTGACTATAACAGGTGTTTTTCTTTTATTTTACTTCTTGGCTTTACCTATGCTTTCCTTTATTTAAGCAAACTGTATCTTGTTTAAATCCCAATTTTAATCTAAACAGGAGTGTTGACAGACAGGAACAAATGCTCATTTATGCTTTATTTCACATTTGAAGGAAGAAGAGTCAGAGAGGCCACAGTTTCAATACTGCCAAAATCACTGGAAGAGGATTTGGAAAGGACTCATTTTTGTGGTCTCAGAGGTGCAGCAGAGTGGATGTGAAGCCAAGACGGCAACAAGTGAAATGCTCTAATCCCACAGGAACTGCATTGTTTTATCCCAGTGTTACAGTGAGTGTCCTGCTTTTCCCAGGATTTTAACAGGAACAGTGCAGATGAATACTTGAAGACTCCATATCTGACTGCCTGTTTTTCAGCAGGTCCATAAATCTAACTACCTGTGGGATCTCTGTTACCTGTATTCAGCTATTGAGACCTCAACATACTGCAGCTTTTCCTGTCCTGGAGCTCAGAGAGCTTTAGTTTAAATGCAAGTTCTGATCGTAAAGAGTAGAGGCCTCACAGTAGCTGCTATTTTGGAAGGTTCTAAGACTTGCTGTGGCCCTAAGATCACAAGTTAGCAATGTATGGAATGTTCAACCCCGAATAAATTCAAAATTCATCTCAATGTGACTTTGACAACCTAATCTAACATTGATGTTACACCTTCTTTGAGTGGCAAGTTGGACTAGATGACAACCAGAGATCCCTACAAACTAAATTATTCTGGGGTTTTATATCAGCATTAAGGGGAAATCAATTTACACTGCCTTCAGCCCTTTAATCATCCAACTAGAAACAAAAAATTGTGCAAGTAAGCCTCTGGTTTTTTGGCCATGACCAACGTACTTTACGAGTGATGTTCTAGTGCCAGCAGAACTTGGGCAACTTGCTAAAAAAAATATTACATTCACAAGTACATTCCCTGTTACTCAATGCACACAAAAGGATCTGTGCAGAACATAATACATAAATAGAAGTCATCAAGACACTCTTGATGAGAGCAGAAGACCGTATTAAGATTCTTCCTATTACCCAGTAACTAGGTATGAAGGTCTTCGGCTTCTCCTCATACCCTCTTTGCTAGTTCAACCTCTGTGTTTAGCCTTCTGTAAAAAAAAGTACAGCTTAACCTCTTTAGGCAGGACTAGCACGGGCTTAGGAAAGTATCCTTATGCACTTCACTTGCTATCAATTTACAGCTTACCACAATTTACTCTGTCCTTCACCTAAACAGAAGATAAAAAAGCAGATGGTTCACAGAAGCCTGACCCTCCAGGTAGGTCCTACCTAAATATTCTTCTTCTCCAACTCTGCTCTTTGGTTGTAGGCAACTTAAAACATCGCATACAGCCAGCAACACAATTTATCTGCTTGATATAAAATAATGCTGTAACTATGTAACACAACACACGCAAAACAATGACATTATTTCCCACAGTAATATTTTAGTTAAGTGAACTTTAGGAAAATAAAGGTATATTTTACCCTCCACAGTTCTGTCGCAACTGGCTGATGTGGTGGGTTATCACAGTATATATTTTCCACAGCCTCCCTCCAGAACTGCATTCGCATCAAACCTGTAGTCTTCTGGGTTACAGAGTCTTTAATCTGTAAAGGATACATCTGCAGTGAAATTCAGTGTCCTTAAGGCACTTGGCCTATTTACACCGAGAAGTCAGACACAGGACATAGCCAAACCCCATAGGGAAAGTGCTCAGTTCTGAATTTGCATTTATTCCTCATAAAGCATACAAACACTACAGAGAATAAAAAAAAACCTCACCAGAACCTGACTTTGAAACCCGTGGAGATTAAGTCCTGGGTGACCCTCAGCTTAGCTTCCTTCCCAGAAGGAAAAGAAGCAGTAGTAACAGCAGCAAGGGAGGGCAGCGCCATGGGTTGCCAGAAGCACAGCCCACAGAAGCTGATGTGGGATTCTGCTTGGTCAGCACATTTCCTAGATTGCTCCTTTCTGGCAAGCGTTACCAACTTTCCTGGTTGCACTGGCAGTTTCTGGCCACCTAGCAAAGGGGAGAGACTGCAGCCACTTCCCTCCCACAACTCCCTAATTACAAACTTCCCTCCTGGCAGCCTTTCCATTACCTAGCTTCTGCCAACAAAGACCTGGGACTGATTATATCATCCAAGTTTTTAACAGACCTTCTACAGACAGGACTTAGATGCACTTTACTGATTCAGTCACTGCATTTGAAGCCAGGACATAGATGCAATCAGGTAACAGTATCAAGGACCACAGACTGTTTAATCATTTCATTTTAAAATGCACAAAGAGGAAAGTCAGAAAAACTATATATAAACAAAATGAACTGGAGGAGGCTGGCTGCTTTCCAAGGGCCACTCAAAACTCGAGGTTTGTATTGCATTATTTACTCATTGCCCCTTACTGTAGAAAAAGTTAATCTTGGCAAGACACCACCTACTAATGTAATTTAGAATATCAAAATTGTGATTTTACATTTCTAGAGCTCACAAATGTATTTTAATACCTGCCTGAGCCAGTTCCACATTGAAGGCTCTCAAGGCAAAGGCAGAGGTTCGAGATTCCGCAGGCAACAGCAGAGAACACAGAAACCCTTCGTAGTCACGCTTTCTATAAAAGGATGAAAAAATACATGCATTATTTACAGCTCTACGTAAATTGTGTGTACTATTGCTTAGCACTGAACTCCTAAAATAGTAGCAATAAGTTATAGTTCAAAACTCTGACTTTGCAAAAGTAGCAGCTTTTAAGCTTATTTTAAAATAAGACAAACTCCAAGAGAGAGGGGATGCTGTCTGGACTCTCAGTGCACCTCTTGAATCCAGATCTCAAGATATCTGGCTAAAGGCATGGAACAAGTCTGTGGCAGAACTGCAAACAGAATCCAGATTGTCTGATTTTCAGACTTCTGTTCCAAACATGAAACCACATTTCTTTAAAAGATTATGCTTTGGAGATTGGCAGAACAACACTTGCTTAACCAGTAAGTCTTTGTTTATTGGCAACTATATTCAAAGCATAAGAAATCTGGGCCTTAGCAGTTTTATTGCAGGTAACTTGTTGCCAATCTAGAGTGATATGCCTTTGTTTGGCCACTTGGGTGTGCCACTAAATTAAAAACAATCACAGTGCACAGAATCATAAATTGCAAAATCATACATGACTGTAGCTAAAAAAACACTTGGTCACCTCTGAAAAGCCAAATTGCTTGTTTTGAACAATATTTTCTGATAAGCCTGTAACCTCATTTTTCATTAGAAGAAGACCAGCAACTCCAAGTTTCGCCTCAAGAGTGGAGAAGCAGATGTCAAGGAAAACACATTTATTCATTGTCATGAAGTCTGCTGTTCTTACATGTACTCATATTTCTTTGAATGAGAGCTTAAAATAGGAATGCCAAACTAAAACCAAGGGTTATTAGAGTTGCTACTTTTAGCATTGAACAAAAAGGAAGTGAGATTCAGAGGTTCTCACATAGAACAAGATAAAACAGCTGATAACAAGTGATGCTTCGAGTTTTCACAACAGTTGTGAAACATGTTTTAGAGCTTGATGCAAATCCAGAAGCATCAACCAAAAATGACATTTGTGAATTTCATCAGGCTTTAAAGGTCACCTTCATACTGAAGAACAGATGTATCAAACCTCCCTCAATTAAGACACTTTCTGAAAAGTATTATCAGCCTAAAACCTAGTAATCTTTTCAAGGCTGACTGTAGTAATACCCAGTATTGCCCACCCTAGGCAGAACCGCAAGGTTTACAGCCACGTTTTCCCAGTTCCTGTTAACACAGTTTGCCTGGGTTGTTCACACAACACAGAACCACCTTGACTTCGAAAGGAAACAAAAAAACACATTACACAAAGTATACAGCAGCACAACAGAGAAATTTGTCTTCCCTCTAGTAATGGTGTTGGCATGTTGGGGTTTTTTTTCAATTATTCTAAGCTTAAAAATTAAGTGTAGCAAAAAAATAGCTAAGCAAAAAATCAGAAAGAAATGTGAATTTTATGCTGACAGTGAAGCCTTGGACACAACAGTAGAAAAGCAAATCCATTAAGCCTCAGCCTGTAAAATAAAACTGATTTTGCAATAGATCATGTTCCACCCCAGCTCTCTTTGGGTATTTGAGTGAGGAATGAAGAAAGAAAGGAATGACCTTAAGTCTGGTACTGGGTGTTTTCCATAGCTTCCCTCTCAAGTAAGTATAAGCTTACATATGAACCCACAGACAGAAGAAAAATTATTTATGACCATTACTGGACTTTCAGTATAGTGAAAAAATTTAAAAGTCTTAAAGGAGCATTTTTCCAAGTTACAAAACTCCGTAATACCACCAAGTCACAAGCTTGTCTTCCAGAGCAGACATCACAAACAGTAAGAGACAGAAAACATACATACAACAGAAACTTTTTTTTTAATCAAACAGCTTCAAGCTACTTGTAAAAGAGTTATTTAACATAAAAGGGAAAACCCAGGAGAAAGGACATCTTACATATTGCAAAAAGTTGCGCAAATCTACATCATTAAAGCATAACTCAGTTGTTATTCTTCCTAATGTGTGGGAGACTCAAGACTGGGGAGCTGCTGATGCCTGCATAGCCTCAAGTGTTTCATTTGTTTGAATAGTAACTCCTTCCTCTTCCTCTTATTTTTTTATAACTTATGATTTCCATGTAATATATGAGCCCCTGTGAACAGCAGCTTCAATTAAATTATGCCAAAAAGCATAACCCTCTCATCTTATTATTTTGAATGTTTGTGTATAAGCTGTCCTTTTTATGGTTTAACAAAAATAACAAAAAAAAGTTTAAATTCAATCATTATCATCTTCTGTGCCTTGGGACCTAAATATTCCGTTCACACTTGTTACTGAAAACCTTTTACATATATATGTTAACTTTACCTGTATATTAACTGTACATGCAGTCTCTGATCTCCTGAGTAACTGGTAAACAAATCGTAGGGAGAGTAACCAGGAAAACAAAGCTGTAATGTGAAGTTCTACCAAGGAAAACGCAACCTGGCTATGCATTCTGATGCATCTGCAAAGGTCTGCTGCTTGGTACTGCGCAGAAAATTTAAGATTGTCACATTTCTTTCCGCTACTTTTTCTACTTCAAACATTACCGCTGACAACACACACCTTGTATCTTTCACAAGCATCAGTTTGGAGAAGATGAACCTGTTCACATGCTTGGAAGCCTTCTCCCTGCTTTTGTCAACCATCTAGGACAACTGCATCCAAAGAGAAATTATTTAAGTCTTGACAAAGAGACTTGTTTAATTTTTTACTCTGTACCTCTGAACTCTTGTGAACTAGAAGGCAGCCTAAGGGGCCTTGCAGCTGTTCACAGCCCAGAAGCCAAGCAGGAAACGGGGCCTGGCCTGGAAGGGGCTGAGCTGCGCGGAGCATTTTGGATTTGACCAAAAATGGATACTTTTGAAAACTGACTTCCTCCCCCTTGTGCATTCAGGTCAGAGAAGCTACTAGAGCTGTCTGTCCAGCTGTCGGATTTCTTCTGCTTTTGCTCATTTTTCCAAGGAGTGCTGGGGAAGCGTGGCTGTTTCCCGGCAGCCCAGATCGGACAACAGCCGTTATTGTGAAACATCCACTTCACCGATGTGTCTCTCCAAAAAGCCGAGGCAATGAAATGGAAACGTTCAATATTTCAGAAGAAATACAGCTGTGAAAGAAGCGGGGGAGGAAAATCGCCGTTTTTACAGGTTAAATCACCCATGGAGCTTCAATATCTATCTAGTTCCCAGAGCAACCCTCTCCACCGGCGCCGTTCACCTCCGGGCCGCGGGGGTTATTGTCGCCAGGCGAGGCCCAGGGCCGCCCGGAGAAACCTCGCCGCCCTTTTGCGGGAGCCTCGGCAGCCTTTTTGTCAGGAGAAAGGCGCTGGCAAGCCTTCCTCTGACAGACTCGCCGCCCCTCGAGGAGAGGAAAACCCGCGCTTCTGCAGGCCTGCCCCCGCCCCCGGCCACTCACCGCACCAGCTCGGCGCAGTACTGCACCTCTCCTCCGGGCGCCGGGCGGCTCCAGCCCGTCGCCGCCCTCCCGCCGCCAAGCCCCGGCCACAGCAGCCCGCCGCAGGCGCCCGCTGCCCTCAGCATGCGGCAGCAAGGCCCCTGCCGCAGCCCGCCCCGCGCCATGCCGGCGGCCGCCATGCCGCCCGCCGCTCCGCCCCTCCTGCCAGTCACCCCGGCCCGGCGGGGCCGCTCCGGTATAAGCGTTTAACGGAGAAAGTACCGGTAGATGGCACCCGAGAATGAGCGGTGTCGGCCCGGGGTTTTGTGGGAGCCGTAGGGCCTTTTGTTGTCCTGCAAATGGCGCCCGTCGTGCCGCCTGTGCCTCAGTTTCCCGGCTGCTGAGGCGGGCACTGGCGGCGGCGGTTTGAGGTTAATTCCTCTGCTCCCTGGGAAACCAGGCTCTTGGATCTTTAAACCGGGAGCCCCCCAAAAACGAGGAAGCTGGATTTTGAAAATCTCCTGGCTATAGGCAGTGTGTCAGGAGATGTCATGGGCAGAATAGGTGTGCTTGCACAAAGGCTGGCCTGTGTGGGGCTAAGTCAGCCAGTTCATACAGAAGTCCCACCATGCTTAAGAGCAGTTGCATCTTAAAACTACACCAGCCCAACCTGTTAGTTACTCGCCCAACATAGTTATTACTAGGTGCACCAGCAGTCCGGCTGTTCTTTTAGCCCAAGCCTTGCCATCCTCTGCCCTGGTGCCAGGCTTGACCTTCATTTTACAGTACAATGAGTGGATTAAGGGAGTCAAACCCGCAGAAACCCATCCACTGCTTGCTTTTGGTTTTTCTGAGTTTGTTTTCTGCTAGTTTGGTGTGAGCATGAGCAAGGGGCTGTGGGCTGGAGAGAGGGTGGGATCTCCCAGTCTGTTGACAGTAATACGTGTGTTCATTAGCTTAGCTGTAAAGTGAAGCCATGCAGTAAATACGGGGAGAGTTTTGAGTGGGCAGTGATATTCAAGTGACAAGGCATCTGTCTGGAAATGAGAGCAAGCCTTTATTTTGTGTCACAGAGACGAGAAGGAGAGGGAGGTTAGGGATCTCACTTAAACATTATTTATTTCCCTGATTGGTGGCTCTTGTGGGTTTATTCTGAGCCTTTCTTCTTCCCTTTCCCTCATCTCTAAAGTTCTCTTTGTCTTGACACCCTGGACCTTATTTTAAACCCTTGCTATGCCTTGAGCAGGATTTATTGTTTGTCAGGGCACCCAAAGGAGGTCATTTAGCTTTGGGTGGAGGCTGAAACTGCTGTTGTTTAAGTTTGCAGAGAGAACCCCTAGATAAATGAATCCAGCTCTTTCAGCTGCTGCCAATTCCTGGCAGAAGGGTTACATAAACATACTCTAAACCTCAAGGGTATTATAAATAAATCTTATAAAATATTAACTTCTCTTAATCTCTGAGTGAACTGAAATGCTGCTAAACTGATTTAAACCCTTACTAAGAAAAGAATAAACCAGGTGTCATATAAAGAACAATAATCCCAGCCTCTTTCTCAGTGTGCTGACATTTGTTTCTTATTGTTCTGTACTTTTACTGTTCCCATTAAATTACAATTTTTTTCTTTAAACAAATATTTCACATCATGTATAGTTATTGAAAAGCTTCTTCGAGTCTGTATTGATTCTAGTAAGTTAACCTTTTGTGTTGCCAATGCAGCGGTAGTAATTATTTGGCTTAATGTTTTAGTGAGTTTTTAACATTGTAAATGAACATTTAAGCTAGTAAGGGGCTTCTGCAGACTTTTTTAAATGATCTCATTGTGTCAAAAAGCACATTTTGTCACCTTTTTCAATATTTCTCTCAGAAGCTGAAAGATGATTGCCCATCTCTCTGGTGTGTACTTCTTGCTGAAGTATTTTATCCTGCTGACTCCTCAGATAAAACTCTGAAATCCCTGGGCAGCAATGCTAGTAACATCAATGGCTGGTTTGCGTAGAGGTAATTCAGTTATTGCTCTAACCTGGAATTTCTGAAAAAAAAACCAAAACAAACAAGTTTTGTGTCAGGAAATACCAATCAGTTGTAGCTAACCCTTGTTAAAAGAACATCCAGACATTATTTGTCAACATGTAAGTGAGGAAAAGAGACCCTCAGCTGTCCCATGATGGCCAAACAGAGGCTGAAGCTTAGGAAGTCTCTGTAGATTTCTTGTGCTTGTACCAAAAAAAGTCTTAATGCAGAGGAGAACAGGGCGGAGAGAGAGACCCACCTCAGAATACCCACTGAGGCTGAAGTGTTCACTAGGATATGGGAGACTGGCACCGGCATCCCTCATCTGTAGAGAAGAGAGCAGAAATATGAACAGTGATCTGACAGGTCTTTTCTCTACAATCACATAGGCAAGGATACATTCTCCCTTTTTCTCATTTTCCTCTTTTGAATAATCCTGGATTCATTCCACTGTCAGAGTTAAGGAAAAATCTGTGTGCAGTAATAGTAGTGTTTCCTGTCCAGTTCCATGCCACAGTGAGCAGGCACAAGCAGTTATTTTTACCTGGACTACTAAAAATATTCAGCCAAAAATCTTTGTTTAAGGGAGTACACTAAGAAAACATGTCTTAACTGCAGTCGTTCCACTCCTGGCCACAGAGTAGTACATTAATGCATGTGGTAACAAGAACTGGGCCACTTTAAAACACAGTTTACCCTTTTTCCATGATTTATACATCCAGGTCTTTAATTACAAAGTAGATGAAAAGTTCCAAAAGGATGTTGCAGTGAAGAGGTTTCATCTTTGTTGTTGCTGCATTTGTTTATTTTTTTGTAGTGTTGTCTGTAGATAAATGTGCTGGTAAACTTTCATTTATTTCTTGTTGCCGTTGTGCTTTCACTCCTGAGTTTTAAGGACAAATAAAGGTTGTAAAAGGTGCTCTGCTAACAGCAGTGGGAAACAAAGGTCTCAGTGATTTCTGGAGGATGAGGACCACTCCATGCTTCCTTGGCTGTGTGCTGCAGGACTGAGCTGGAGCAACTGTCCTTCAGAGTGAAAGGAAACAGCTCTTTTTCCTTATCCACCGACACCTTTGCCAACTGTGGGCATAATCCACTGCACTCAGCAGGAATTGCTGCACATCTGATATTCTCAAGTCTCCTGCGGTTTTACCCGAGGTTCAATTTTACTCCATGAAATGGATGAATCTGTCAAGGCACTTTACGTTCATCATCAAGTAAAGACCAAGATATTACCATCTTTCAATTACTCCTGATTCAGACTGCAGATTTGTGAGTGAAACAGTGGGTATTCAGGTCATGCAACTTTTGTTGCATGGTATGTTTTGATACGTATCTGTGTTAGGGTAGTCTCGTATCTTTTTAGCCAGTGGAGTAAAATAGGACTTCTACAGAGAGTAGTTCAGAACAAGCACTCAGATCATGCTGGTTAACCTTAGTCTCTCTACTGGTTGTAGGTTACTGATCCTCCCTGACCAGGAACATCTCCGCAGTTGTGCCACATTCTCTGAACACACAAATAGGCAGAAGAAGAACTTGGGGCCAAATTTTCAAGGGCTTAGCGCATCGTAACTGCCCAGCTTCCGCTTTGACATCAAAATAAGACCTTCAGAATTAAGAAGTCTTCACTATTAAACTAGTGAATTCCTTTTGAAAACCCTGCACTCTGTGGGGACAATGTACTTTCTTCAGAATTTTGTCTCTAGTTTTTCAAGAGCCATGCTGAAACCTGCATACTCTCGTGAGAAGAGATGACTTATCTGGCTACCCTAGCACAGAAGCACAGGCCCACGCAAACAGTTTGGTTCAGTGTTGTTGCCTGGGGTGACATGCATACAATATCAGATGCAAATACAGTGAGTGTTTGAATGGAATTCACAAAGTATATGCTTTTAAGATAAAGTAGAGCCAAGTCCTTCTGCAGCTGCTTTGGATGCAAATGTATTTGTAATGAACTCTTGTTTTTGTATGTATCCCTTATCTTGCACCTGTTATCATCTTTGTTGTAAAAAGCTTAGGGGTAAACTTTGCCAAATGATACGCCCCATCTGTGCTACCTGGATAAACAGTGTTAGCAAGAAACATGCAAACTGAAAAGCCACAAGTTCTCGACAGACAGGACCGGCACTTTTTCTCTGGCTAGCAAGGACAAGGTCTTTGTATTCTTTCAACAAGTTGCCAACCTTTTCTTGTTTGAAATTCTTGTGAAGTTGTTGGGAGGGAGATGAGAGAGAGAGGAAGCTGGGGGAGTGCAAACTCATTTTTGGCATACAGGTGAAGTCAACTGCAAATATAGCAATTTTTTCAATGGAATCCACCAAGTGAATGTTTTTTTACCAGAGCCAGAATAGAACTAAATGTTGTGTCTGCTGTGTTGGAAGCAGGTGTATTTGTTGTGAATGCTGCTCTTATTTATATCTTTTTGCTTGGACCCTTGCAAACCAGGCTAGCACACAGAAGGAGGAAAGGTGACTAATGGGAAACTGCATCACTAGGACTTGTCCCTGACAAGTCTGGAAAGAAATGACAGCAAATATGGCAAGGTGAGAGAGTCCTCAGGCATTTCAGTGAAGAGGTAACAGTAGAGGAGAACAACATGTTCTAGGACCTTATCATGTTCTACTGAGATCTCTGTATTTTCCTATGTTTTCTTTTTCTGGGAACTTGCAAGAGGAAACATTATTGAGTAATTAGAACACAAGGCTGGCAGCTTGGCTTCTGAGCTCCTGTCACTGAGTTCTCTGGTAACACATGCACTATGATGGTCACATCACAGAATCACAGAATCACAGAATCACAGAATGTTAGGGATTGGAAGGGACCTCGAAAGATCATCTAGTCCAATCCCCCTGCCGGAGCAGGAACACCTAGATCAGATCACACAGGAACGCATCCAGGCGGGCTTTGAATGTCTCCAGAGAAGGAGACTCCACAACTGTGGCTGACACTTCATGGTCCCTGGGCCAAGTCATTTTAACAGACTTGCATCTTTAGTGTTCACATCTCAAGGCCTTTTGGGTGCACACGACATATCACTACTGCATATTAGTGGGGACACAGGGTGATATGACACCTGTCCCGCTGCGGAAACATCCACAGGCCTGTTTCCAGCTTTGCCGCCTGAGATGGAGGGGATGGGACTAGCAGCACTCCCTGTGGCTGGGCATGGACGGCTGCCTGTTCCGCCATTCATCCTCTGCCTTGTGCTTCCTGCACAGGCGTGCTGGTGCTTGCTGCTTGTGTGTGTTAGAGCGAGGTAAAGAGTAGAACTTGGCATCATGAGTGCGCTGTCCTAGACCTTGAGCTGTAAGGGAGTTCACCCAATGCCATGTCACCAAAACAAGAGACAGAAGTAGGAACCACATTCCTTTTGCTGCCTGACACATGGGGTCTGTATCACACATGGGGTCTATATCTGCAACAGCAGGGAAGGGTACTGCACCCTCATCTGCCCAAGCCTTGTGAGTCAATGAGGATAATTCATAAGCTGGTTACCCTGGCAGAGTCCACGATGACGGCATCTTTTGGCACTTGGATACATTCCACCAGACACGAGCCAGGAACTTCTGCTGTCTTCTGCTGTTTAAAAAAGTGGTGACCTCAGGGGATCCTTCTTCATTATGGTCAATCCAGCCTGACCCCTGACCTGTCCAGGAACTTTAACCAGGCTCCAAACTCTTGCAGGGTTGAGTGTGTTGCCAGGCAAGTGAGCAAAACATTACAGATTTCCCAGCAGTGCTACAGCATCCCAGGCACCCTTGCTGCCTCCAAGGCCCTTGTAGCAGCTTGTATAAGGCCTCAGAGAAAACTTTCCATGCAGAGCAGGCACTCCTGGGGTGTTTCAGGCCAGGCAGTGTGCCTGTCTCTGGGGATGAGGCAATGCTTTGGGAAGCTCAGCTGTAACCAACGGCTGGCAGCAAAGTGTCCAAAAAATTATCAAGCTGCAAGGATGCAGACGTGGATTAATTCCACCTTGACTTTTGCTCTCTGCCTCCCAGTGCCAGCATCCTTCCCTGCTCATGGTATGAAACCAGCCTCCTCTCTCTTTTTCCTCCATCCCAGCCCCTCATGGCAGGTGCCAGGCAGTCAGCTGCTTAGCAGGAGAGTGCTCTAAACCCTGCAAGCCTCTTTTTGAAACAAGTTTCTTTTTGAAACCCATTGTGCAAGGGTGCAAGGCTGCCAACCCAACTGAAATATCCTTAAATGATTTGATGCTTTTGTACAGTGCAGACCATAGGGAATAACTGTAGGGACAGGACTGCAGACTACAGTGCAGAGACATGCGCGTAGGCTCCGGAGACACTGCAGCATTTACTCTATTATGCTTATTTAGAAATTATTGCAGAGAGGATACAGGGTTTCCTGGGGTTTGTCCCTGAGGTGAGTAAGGGATGCTGATGTGCAAGAGATGCTGTGACAGCTGACCCTACCAAGATAACGGCACCTACTGCCACGTGCAGAAACAGGATCTTGGGTGCCTAAGTATTTTTCCTGACAAAATCTTGGGCACTTACAGCTCCTCAGATCAGCAAGGAGGGCCTGAATGTCCAGTCAGACTGTTTTCTGCCTAGTTTTTACTTCAGGCAACCATGTCCCCTTCTGAAACACAGCCCAGTTCCTCAGAGGTCATACAGAGTGTTTCCACTTTGTCACATTGGTCAGCTCCATCTCATATCGGGGTCCTACTCTTTCAACTGTTCACATGAGCATTCATATTTGCACATTTTCCCCTTAGATGATGAAAGGAAGCCCAAGCACGGGGTAGGGAATAGCTCTAGTTGCCTCTGCTTTGAGCAGAAGGGGTGAACTAGACGATCTCCAGAGGCACCTTGCAGCCCCTGAACAGAATCCATTGATTTTGTAACTCTGTGACTGTGCAAAATGTAAATGATAGTGCCAGTCCTCACCGGCTCAGCAGAAAACACTTGAGTATCCTTGGAGATACACGTACAATACAGTAGAAATTAAAAGTACTGAAGAAACCTGCAGAGGAAACAAGGCAGCTGACATTTTGGTTGTGGACACCAGACTGAAATAATTTATGAAGTGCTTCAGGGAAGTGGACAGATAGTGAAATATCCATATAGCCGGAGAGTAATGCTGAATTTACTTTCAAGGTTGTTTTGGTTTGTTGGGTTTTTTCCCATCCCCAGGCCCTGAGCACATGAGAAAGCTGCAAAGCAGAGCCTTTACAGGTAAGGAAACTTCACATTGTTCATCAGTTAGCATCCTTGCTGACACCTTTACAGATGACATTCCTACTTGTCAAAGTCTCTGGCCACTCTGCTTGGCCAAAGTGATTTTCCAGATCCAGGGTGCCTAGGAGTGGAAACACATTTGGTCAGGAGCTGAAAGGATCTTCTGTAGAGGACTTCAGGGCACAAACATACAAGGGATTTGTAATATTGAAATCTGCAGTGGCAAGTAGAAATATTGTCTCCCAAAGTGCCCCTTATCAGCCGAATATAATAACTAGCCCAAGTGTGCTGGTTTTGGCTGGGACAGAGTTAATTTTCTTCACAGTAGCTAGCTTGGGGTTGTGTTTTGGATCTGTGCTGAAATGGTGTTGATAACACAGGGATCTTTTTGTTACTGCTGAACAGTGCTTACACAAAGTCAAGGCTTTTTCTGCTTCTCATCCCACCCCACCCCACCAGTGAATAGGCTGGGGGTGCTCAAGAATTTGGGAGGGGACACAGCTGGGACAGTTGACTCCAGCTGACCAAAGGGATATTCCATACCATATGGCGTAATGCTCAGCATATAAAGCTGGAGGAAGAAGATGGAATTGGGAAGGACATTCAGAGTTACAGCATTTGTCTTCCCAAGTAACCGCTCCATGTGATGGAGCCCTGCTCCCTGCTCTCCTGGAGATGGCTGAGCACTCGCCTGCCATGGGAAGGAGTGAATGAATTCCTTGTTTTGCTTTTCTTGTGCACAGCTTTTCCTCTTTACCTATTGAACGGTCTTTATCTCAACCCACAAGTTCTCTCACTTTTATTCTGAGTCTCTCCCCCATCCCACCGGGGTGAAGTGAGTGAGCAGCTGTGTGGTGCTTGTGCCGTCTGGGGTTAAACCATGACTTAAGTATAGCAGTTCCTGGAAAAATGAGATGCCTTGCTACTGCCCTGCTTTTCACTTCCCTGTGTTTTTCTGGTGATGTGGGATCTCAAAGCATTTCTAAAACACCTTTTAAAAAACAATCCTTTTCAAATCCACAAACAGTCCAGAGTTCAGTTCTGAGCATTATAAATGGTCGTGCTAATTAAATGCAGCTAAAATAGTGAAAAGAGTTGCAGGGCAGACAAGATCGATGACAAAACCCCCTTAGAGAGCACAGAAGGGGAAAAAGTGCTGATGTAGAAAGGTGATTTATGGTGATTCTCTGGCTGCTGAAACAGAAGAATTATTGAGAACCTTAAGGAGAAAGGAGCTTTAGGTTGGAAGATTGACGACTAAAAACCACGGGGAAGTAATCCTTTCTGCATCAGTATGGCAAAGCTTGAGTTCTGGGAGGCAGGTCAATGTAGGTCAACACACTGGAAATGCTAAGCTGGGGAACTTCTCTGGTCAACTCCTTCCCCCATGTTGCCTCCTCCCCACCCCGTCTTTGACAAAGGGAAGCCCCTGCATTTTTGGTGTTGTGTTTTCACACACTGAGCATTCAGCTCCATGGTCTAATTCCTAACCAAAGACTTCACTGCTAGGCAGCCTGATGCGAAGATAGATGATGTTACTGCAAGTATGGTGATTCTTATTTTAGCCTAGAGTTATCAAGTTATTAAATGTGGCTGGCATTGGGATTTGTCATCTGTCACTGTAGGAGGTCCTTTTCTCACCTTTTATCCTATATAGGCTGCTATCATCTTTTAACATAAAAACTTTTCAAGATCAATCTCATACACATCCACAGCTGTGAGTTACTCATACACATCTGTGAGTTACTTTGTGTCCTTCCAGTAACTGTGTTAAAAATAAAGCGAGGATAAACTTTTATTCTAAGTAAGTGCTGTTTTTACACTTTCCTATAATCTGAAAACATTATGTGAAAAGACCGTCCCTCCATATTCTACAAAATAAGTAATATTCCAGCCTGATCTGTAATTCCATTGCAACACAGGATGAGAATCTGGGAAGAGTTAGGATTTGTTGATTTTTGAAACTTTTACATTTCTTTTGGATGAATGGAGTTACATATTTGAACAATCATACTGTTATGTTTGGACAGTTATTAATATTTCATGACCATCACAGGCTGTAATTAGACATAGTTTTCTGACTTTAAAGATGCCATTTTCTTTGTTTCAGGAAGTTTCTGACAGCAATTATTGCAATTGGATGGCATTTCAATAGCCAGTCTCTAGCAAACTCCTATGATGAGTCACAGCATGGGCAAAACACAGAAAGTGTGGTGCTGTAATGTCATGTAACAGCAAGTCAGTGTCTTCTGCTAATATTTTAATGACAACTGTCTCAAGCAGACCAAGTTGTCAGAAAGTGTTATTCACACATAATGATCTGGGTTGCAGAAACACCCTTGGAGGACAGAGCTAATAAAATAAGCAGCTAGTTAGTACAAACTTCTTCATTTAATTTTATTGTGTGGAAAGTAGCATAGTTTTCTCACATGGAAAGGCACTGCTGTTGTCTGGAAAGTTTCCATATGGCCCTGCAGCTTTCAGATTGCTCCAGTCAAAGGCGTCAATCAGACTTTGCTGCACTTTCACTGCTGTTGACTTGTACATCTCTATATGGTTCACAGATTGGCTTTATTTGAAAAGCCATGTACAGCTGTAAAGTATTAGTCATTAATCTGGCACCTCTTAGCTGCAGTATTAATCAATAATCTGGCATCGTTACATGCTGACGTTGCATTCTAATTTCCTTTGTCTTGATTGTAAAATAACGTTATTGCAAACAAAATTCAAGCTCACTCTTTGTTTCCTCTGCTCCAAAGATGCATTTCAGAAGCTGCCTGTTGTGCTCCTTACCACTGGAAAACAAGGAAACCTGCCCAGCTCAGCCAGCCACTGCACTGCTTCATGCTTACCACCACTAACGCAATTACACCATAAGGAAGTTTAAAATAATTTTGTTAGAGTTTGGAAAATGAGGTTCATCTTCAGCCAGACCTCAGACCGTGCTTTCCAAGTGTTTGGATCACTGAAATACTCTTATATAAGCCTAATTGACACAATTAGAAGAATGACTCCTTACAGATGTGTGTTGCTGTAGCAACCTGGGGGGAGGGCAGCCTTAGACCTCTGTATTTAGTAAAATAATGTTAATCATAATAGTAGAAGCACTTTATCCTTTTTATAAGGCACTTGCTCAGGAGCCAAGTGCCTTAGCATGTTGCAACAAGGATCACCATAATGGAGTTGAAATAATTTGAAGGCAAGCTAAAATTCTCTCAGTAATAACCAAAATTACATGGAGACAGAAACGCAGTCAAATGTTGCCCAAATCTCCCAGGATATAGGCAGGAGGATTAGCTGTTCAAAGCTTTGATTCTGCTGCCATAGGAATGCTGGGGGGAAAAGAAAAATGCCAAAGGCACCCATGGAAGAAGGAGGCAGCCTACATTGCTGCGCTTGTCTCAGGTTTGTCCTACTGAAGGGCCCAGTCATCCCGTGCGAGCACTGTGGGCAGGCTTTAAACCCACCTGTCACCTCCTTTGTGTTAGAGGGACTCCAGGTTGCTCTATATCGTTGGCAGCAGGTGTGGATATGCATGCTGGTGTCAACGTGTGCTGGCAGTGTGGTGAAATGGGAACGGGTCTCCTGCTTCCCCTGGGGCATGCTGGAGTGGGAACAGCTGCTTTGCAGAGTGGATCCAAACGGGTTTATTCCTGACGCTGTCTTGCCTGTCCCTGTTAACTTGCAAATTTCATCCAAACAGCGTGGTCTCTTTGAAGTGTCAAAGGGACCACGCGTATTACGTGCGACTCATGACGTAGGACTTGTTTTCATGAAATCTTTTGATTTGAAGCCAATGATAAGTATGTTCACTAATATGATTGTCGCTTCAAAGTTATTATTTTAACTTTTTGCATTTTAAACTTTGTCTTGATGTCTTTGCAACTTGAACAGTCACATTGTGTTGGTATGGAGTACAAGAAAAACCTGAAGTCAGAGCTGACTGGGACTGAATAATGGATTTCCATTTCCAAGATGAAGAAGCGAGTGAATAGCAGGAATAAACAAGCAAATCTGAAAAAAAAACAAACAGTCATCTTTTGGATGATCATGGAAAATACAGATGAAAAGAGATCTCAATAAGTCATCTATACCACCCTGCTCTCTACAGATGGATGAATTTTATCTCTGTCATTCCTGACTAAGTTTTATCTGATCCCTTTTTAAAAAGATATACAAACCTCAGGCAATCTAGTTTAGTGCATCACTAGCCTTATTTTTAGAAAGTTTTTCCTAATGTCTACCCAAAGACTATTTCTGCTGCAATGGAATGTCTTATTAATATGAGATATCTTTCTTTTTGAGGACTGCTCTCATGTTTCTGTCAGGTTTCTCTTCACTAGAGCCGGCACCCACTATTTCTCAAAACTTCCCATGTAAGTTGTGTTTTTCAAGAGCTCTGATCATATACATTGCTCTCCTCTGTTGCCTGATGAGTATTTTATCTCTCCCAAGCGTGGTGCCCCAAGGTAGGCTCACTGAGCTCCAGCTTAGCTTTGCCAATACTGAGGAAAGTGGAAGAATTACTTCACATATTTTATAGCCTCTATTTATATTTGTACTTCTCAGTATGTCGTTTGCTTTTTTTGAAAGAGTATGTAAGCTCCAGAATATTTCTGCAGGGCTGCTCCCTCCTCATTTGCTCCTAAGTCTGTGTTTTTGCAGTGGATTATTCTTGACCAGACATAAAATCTTGGGTTTCCTATTTTTAAATAGCATCTTCTTTTTTTTTTCACTAACAATCCCAGCTATGTCGTTAGTTAACGTGACGTTGCTCTGTTGAGTAGTAAACTTTTATTTCTTTCAAATTGCTTTCAAATTTTTCTAAGCTTTGTCACACTGTTTTGTGCCTGGGATCTATAAACCTTCAGCTTTGCTCTAATTATAGTTCCAGGGCCCAGGTTCTGTATGGTCACGTTCAGCCTGCACGTGGCACCTTCACTTACTCTGTTCCAGGTACGTGGTATGATTATAGCTGTTTGACCTGTTGCACCATTGTAAGCTCAGCTTGTCCTGATAGTAGTGCAGTTATGTTTACTGTCCTTGCAGCTCTGGCAATTACATCTCATTACACCACCTTAATTATTGAAGGACTGACATTTCAGTGATAATACGTCTAAAATTTAGGCATAGAGAAAAAGAGTTCTTTTAACTTCAGTGTCTTTTTATTTAGGTCTCCTCTTGAACTGCCTGTTTTCTCACAACACATTCCTCACTCTGTCACAACCAGTTGTGATGTTTTTCCAAAAACTCTGGAAGATACTCTTAAGGTCCTGCTTCTGCCAGGATTTTTTTTTATAAAAAACATTTCTAATGCTTGAGCACTTTTACCACAGCAGAATGAAAGACAGGTCTTTAAAACACATGAGGTAGCATGTTTAAAGCACTGGCACAGGTGAGGCAAATGGATCTTAGCACATCAGCAGCTGGGCTTGTGCCCTGGAGAACACCATGTGCTTGGAGACTGAGGGTAACGTCACTGTAAAGTCATCACATTCTGTCACACTGTCACTCATAGCCAGAGAAGAGCCGTTTTGGTGTATATGTTTAAGAATTGGAGCATACTTACTTTCTCTAGGTTTTGGAACTCACACCAGCTGAACCATCAGCTGGAAGAATACCCCAGGATCAGCTCTACCTCACCTTATCCAAGGACCTTTCCAACAACTTACAGCTATGTGAAAAGTTCTTAGCCAAAGTAAAAAGGGTTAAGTGCAAACAACTCTCTTGCATCATCCCAGTGGAGTGCCTGGCTACCCGACCACATCCTATGTATGAGGAACTTGGGCAGAGTTTTGTAGACTGCCCAAAGCCACGCAACAGGTCAACAGCTAAATCTGAAACTATGAGTTCCTTGCAGTGACGGCTGTACAAGACAATCTTGCTGGCAGGCTTTACTAGAATCGTTGCTGTTATCTGGGGACTTACACTGGTGTGCAGGGAGGCTACACCTTGCTGTGAGCGTTAACTTTTCCAAACTGGAAGCGTGTGTGGCAGGATCTGTCTCTTGCCTGGAGGCTTCATTAGCACAAATCTTGCAGAGACTGAGACCTCATTAATGAGTTATTGCACAGAGGCAGTTTTAAAATGCTATCTGAAAAGAGCTCTTCAGATGACTGTAGTACCAGATTCTGAGTTGCAGCGATTCAGTATGCAACGATGACTCTTGCACCTGGCTTCTATGAAATGCTTAGCCCAACAGACAAGACCTCCCACGTTATTTATTCATTCCACAGAGCTCAGCTGGCACAGACTGCTGGCGTTCATCCTGTCTGACCTAAGCAAGAAAGGGAACCTGTCAATAAGTGCTTGGGATCCCAAGTCAATTAATAGAATCATAGTATCATAGAATAGTTTGGGTTGGAAGGGAGCTTAAATTCCTCTGTATACATACATATATACTGTAATACACTTTATAAATAATTTATTAATTATGCAGAGACAGACATGTAGATTTGTATATATGTCATGCTAAAATTAGGTTTGAACACGTGAACTAAGGATGTTGTGAAGTATTGATCGGCTTTGTTACCAACGCAGTGCCTGAGACCTGGGAGCAGGAAAGGTCATGGTTTTTTTGTCCGCTGTGATCACCTCAGGCTCCATTGCAACAGACATTATTTCATCTTCTCTCGGAAGTACTTGGCCTTTTTTTTTTATGTATTGGGGCCAGTGTGAGCTTTGGTGAGAAATGCTGGGCTCAGTATTTGCAAGAAACATCCATGGCTGAAACGAATAGCGGCGTAGAATCGTGGTGTGTGGCTTTGTACTCTGCAAACACTAAGAGATCTTTCAAAAATAATGGTAATGTGCAACCGGATGGAGTCTTACAGTTGAAATCCAAGCACATCCATGCATATGATGTGATTCATACTACTTGGTGCTAAACTGATGTTGCTAATTCCTTTGTAACTTGTCACAAAAGAACAAAGATAGTGCTCACTATTTTAGGAAGCATATGAATCAGTGGGAGAGCCGAAAGAAAACAAATGGATTGCTGGTAAGACTAAAAATGCCTTGGAGATGTGAACAGTGTGTGTCTGCTGACTCTGCGGTTGTGCAGAAAAATTTGAGGAAGGGTTTTAAGCATGGCTAGCCACACAACAAAGCACCCTTTGGGGTGACGATTTAAGGAGGAAGCTCTCTTGCACACTGACTGTCATGTCATTCCCACATGATTTAAAACACAAATATGCCACAGACAAACCTACTTATCCTTTCACTGAACATTAACTGTCCATCATAACAAAGATAAATCCAGCATAGGAAAATGAATCGTGGCACCAAGGTAAGTTCCTCTTAAACTCAGCCAGTAGTAGCTGATCAAGCTGATTTGCCTATATGTTGACTCTGGGATGCCCATCGTCCTGACATCACCACTGAAATAAAGAACAAAAAAACTGAAGGGTTAATAACCATGGTAATAACTCATCAAATGTCTGAAGTGTGTAGGGATTTCATAAATGTAACAAATGCATGTTCGATGCCGTAGCCAAAAATTCACAGGTCATTTATCTTCTGGTTGATAAGAACACTTTACTTGACTGTCTAAGGTGGGAGGTGTGCTTCTGGAAAGTCTTTCTAATTGCAGGGCAAAGAAGAAACCAGTAGAAGAGCTTGATTCCTGGTTGTACCCAGGGGTACAACAGGGTCTTTTATTACCAAGTACTACAGGAGAGGACAGGTTCAGGCAAGAGCAGTGAAAATATGCTGGACCTTTTCTAGTACAAGGGACAAATACAAAGGAGGACAGACAATCCCAATGGATAATGTTTGGTGAATGGCTCTGGGCTCAAGACAAAAATCGTTCATGTAACAGCACCTGCCCCTGGCTCTGTGCTGGCTGGCACGGCAGTACGGCACTACCTGCTGAGACACCAACACTCCAGCCCAAGCTCATGATTCAAATGCTGTCACTGAAGGTGCTCTAGGAAAAAGCAGAGTTATTCAGACCGTGGAAATCTATACTGACTTCTGAGGGGATTTTTATTTTGACAGAACAGAGGAAAAGAGCTCAATGTGAGGCTAAAGCTTACTGTTGTTTTTTCAATCTGACTATGATTTATGATGGCTTCCTGCCAGTGGCAATTTGAAGACAGAATTATACCTGGTTTTGCTCTTGAACAATATGAAAAGCAAGAATTGCATTTTGACAATTTCTAAGGAAAAAAAAGAGTTTTTTCCTAGCCAAGGACTCTTTTCTGAAAAGGATGACAGGTTTAATGTTTTTAAGATAATAGTTTTTCTACAGAAAACTGAATCTCTCAACTTATTCAGTCTGGTTTGGAGGATCATATCCAGTAATTTCTGCCTCCTTGGATCTCACTCAGCCAAATCATGAGGCTCCTAGTCATGTCAAAATTGGATTCTTGAGTTTGCTGAGTTCATGTTCTAGAAATACAGAAACAGGTCTCTAACACCTGTTTTGCATAAAAGTCTGGAAAGGGCTGCTTTTACTCAAAATTTTAACTTGCTGTTTGGGAAAATAGCTTTAGAAACTTGTGACTTACAGCAGGAGCAATCAATCTGGTACCTTTAAGCCAATGCTGCAGAAACCTTTCCACTCACTGAAGTCAGAAGAAGAAGAGCAGAAAAGGAAGTGCCCATTTTCATTAAGACTGATGTTTAAATCTAGAAGTCACTTTTGAAAAAGGGATTGACACTTGTGCAAGGACACAAATGTCAGAATATGCTTTTTTAAGCTCAGATCTGTTCAGACTGCTTGTACTTTAAACAACAGGTTTGAAGTGTTTGTAGCTACACTTGGACAGAAAATCTTGGACTTTTGAAGAGCTGCTAGTATATTTTCCATAGAAAAAAAAAGTATTTAATTGTGGTTAATCATGATATTTTTAAAATTATAAACTCCTGCTATTTCTGCATATTGCATTCAGCAGGACAGACCAAGACCTGTCTGACAGCAGTGACTCTAGCAGTGGAGCAGAAGGCATTAGACTTGGTTTTAATCATTATTAAGTTCAGGGCATCAGTTTTTAACTGAATATTAAAGTGAAACTTTGGTTTTAGTAGCAGTGCTGCACTGACCTTAAACCAATGACACTCATACCAGCGAAGGTGACTGGTGTGGAGGTGCCTGTGCAGACACACAGGGTTTGTGCTGCGTGGGAGCGATGGCTTTGTTCATGCAAGTCTCTAGGAGTGATTTACACGTGGTTTGGAAATAATTTTTATCTCTCCTTCTTTGGAAGATATATGTTCTTCAAAGCTTAGTGGGAGTTCATTTTTCATTCTGTGCAAGCTCTATTTGGTGTCGTTCTCCCTCCTGCTACTCGGTGTCGCTAACGCAGAGATAGATCTGCCTTCCCACCTACCATTTAAACAGGCACATCTGCAGAGCAGGGCCTCTCCAGGAGCCACGACACATGGCAGTACTTTGTTGTAAGCTCAATGTGCTCATTGTAACTCACAGGTCTTGTGGTAAGGAAGGTCAGTGTTTCTGTACTCCATGGCTAGGCATACATTGTGCCTGCTAAATACTGCAGGATGTCATTGCAGTGGGAACGCAGACAGCAACTCATGCCTTGCATTAATGCCTAGGATCTTGAACAATCAATATAGTTCAAATAACATCGGACTGCAGCCCAGTCACTTACTATTCCTGTGACACACAGAGCACTCTGGATGCACAGGGAAAATTTTGCAGGCACAGCAGTGGCTGTGCCATTAAGCTGCCACTGAGCACACAGAAAGTACAACAGACTTTCTGCTAACTCCTATCAATAGCCTAGAATCACGCAAGGGCACACATTATTGGAAATTTGAATGGTTCCCTTGCTCCAGAGAGCTGTTCAGAATTTTTTTCTGTAATACGAATATAAAATTCCTCAAGGGAAGGCCAGTCGCTGAGTCAGCTTTTGTGTCCAGCAAGCCCCAGACCAAAGTGACTGTATTTCTTTTGCTGTCTGAGAGCCTGATGTAACAGCCATTAGAATCAATAGAAAGGCTAATTGATTTGGAAGACTGTGGATAAAGCATCTAAGGCCACAACCTGCACTATTGCAATCACCAGAAAATTTGTCATTGACCTCAGTGAGTGCAAAATGAAATACCCAGGCTCTTGGTCAGCAGGTATTTAAGTCCACACACATAATTTATTTCCTTTGAAACCATTCATATGCCTAAGTACTTGTCCAATCTGGAACAAAAGTGAGCTGCTTGCCAGGTTGAGAAGAGGGGTAGCTTTCAGACCTGCCCTTCTCCTGCCAACAGTGATGTGATTTCGAGGAAAGAATAACCAACTCCATTGTTTCCAATGTGATGATAGGGAATTAAGAAATAAGATGAGTGAAATGAAGAGGAAAGAAATTGAGAGCAATACTACAGAAAGAGGAGAGATTCTATCCCTTTAATTGCTTCTTGGGGGACTTTAAAAAATGTAAACACTGGCCTTTTAAATTCATTAGGAGTCTGTGTCTCCAATGCAACCCAAGCCTTCCTAGGGCTTGCCTACACTGGAAAAATACGTTATGTTAATTGATTAAGATGTAATGCTTAATGTAACAGTCAATATAAACAAAGAGTACTATGTTTAACATTTTTTGTTGTTGTTGACCCAAGGTAACCCAGCTGCCAAACATGACAGTTCTTGTCTGCGCTAATTGCTTTGTATCACTTTAATGAATGTGTTCTAACATAGTGTAATTTTGGAATACAGATAAATCCTTTTGGGAATTTATTTTGTAAATGTAATTTTCTGTCTTGTCTATCTTGAATTCACAAACAGGCAAGTCCCCTGCCCCCTTCAATTTTGGAGCCGCTATCACTGAGAATATCATCGGCTTTATAGGCTTTTTCACTAGCTACTTCAGTCAGACATACACTCAGTTTATGCCCCTTGATAGTGCCAGTGTTATAAAGTTGATCTCATAATTCAGGAAGGGTTAGTTCAGCCCAGAAAAGGATCATCAAATACCAAATATTTGAAGATTTTGCAAAAATATTGTAAATCATACAGCTAGGCAATTCATCTGTCAAATTACACAGCCTGTTCCTAGCCTCAGGAAGACACTTTGCAACGTTTTCCAAAATTTACTTCCTCTGTTTTGTTCTAGATAGAAAAGCTTTGTCCTTAGAAGAAAAAAAAATCGACAAAAAGGTTATTATTAAACCCTGAGGTTAAAAGATCAAGAAGTTTATCTGTGCTCCAGCAACTGTAGCACACTCATGTTGCACACCTTGTATTTTAGCAGAAAATGTGATTATTGCTTGCTACAAATCAAATTACTCAGCACTATTGAAACCATGAAAAATCCTAAATTGTTAAGATATGCTGCATGCAAAACGCCGTTTGGCTACACATCACCCATTTATTTTAGCATCTTCCAAAGGACACAGATATTTGCCTGCCCAGCATTTGCTGCAGCCTCTGGCGACTGTTAAAGCTCTGATATATTCAGAGTTATGTTAAGCAACTGAAGGTGTGCAGCACGGCTGTGCAAGCTCTCCGAGACTGTAACTTCACCACCAGGAAAATCCTTTCCTTTTAGCTACTCATCTCTTGGAAGAGCACTGCATTCATGTTCATTGCCTCTTTTTTTTTTTTTTTTGCCTTAAAGCAAAACAGGGAGTGGATGAGGTAAATGACCTAACGCACAAGTTTTCTAGTGCTACTTAGAAAGTTTACAGCCCAGCTCAGGTGCTTCAGCCTAATAATTGTTGAGGGAAGTGATTCTTCTCCTCTGTTCTGCTCCTGTGAGACCTCACCTGCAGCACTGCAGCCAGCTCTGAGGTCCCTAGTACAAGATAGACACGGACCTCTTGGGGCAAATCCAGAGGAGAGCCACAAAAATGATCAGAGGCATGGATCACCTCTCCTATGAGAACAGGCTGAGAGAGTTGGGGTTGTTCAGCCTGGAGAAGAGAAGGCTCCGGGGGGACCTTGTAGCAGCCTTCCAGTACTTAAAGGGGGCTACAGGAGAGCTGGGGAGGGACTTTTTTTCAATTTACAACAGTGACAGGATGAGGGCAATGGTTTTTAACTACCAGAAGGTAGATCTAGATTAGATATTAGGAAGAAAATTTTTCCTGTGAGGGTGGTGAGACACTGGAACAGGTTGCCCAGGGAAGCTGTGGATGCCCCATCCCTGGAGGGGTTCAAGGCCAGGCTGGATGAGGCTTTGAGCAACCTGGGCTAGTGGAGGGTGTCTCTGCCCATGGTGGGGGGGTGGGACTAGATGTCCTAATCATTCGCTTTCCAAGTTAACAGGGGCGGGGCCCCCCTAGCGTCCCTGCCCGCCCGTCACGTGCGTTAGCGACAGCCGCCGGCGGCGCCCATTGGTGGAGGGGTAGGGAGGGGCGGGGCCGGGGCGGCCGGGCCGTCAGCTGCGCGCCGCGGGTATAACAACAAAGGGCTCCGCAGGGTGCGGAGTCGGTGCGGTGGCGGAGCTGGGGGCAGTGCGGTCCGGGTGAGTTCGCTTTGCAGGGCTGGGGGTTAAGCACGCTGCCGGTGTCCCGGCTCACGTACGGCGGGGTGTAATGTGTCCCGCGGTCTGAGCGCCCGGGTGAGGCGGTGGAAAGCGGCAGCAGCGGGGTTCCCGTCTACCCGGACGTCTATCCCGGCTGCTCTCTCCTCGGAAAACACCGAGGCTGGGAGGGTTTTGCCGTTTTCCTGGCTGTCGAGCAGCCGGTAGTCACGTCCACCCCCAACCCCCCCCCCCCGCACAGCGCCGGGGCTGGGCTCGGCCCCGCAGCGCAGCCGGGAAGGTGCGCAGCTGCTGCGGCGCTGCCGGGTCACCCGCCGGCTCCGGGGAAAGCGGCTTTTTGGAGCCTCCTGGTGGCAGTGAAAAGGCCGCGAGCTGAGGGGGGATCAGCAGCCGAGCTCTCACTGAGAACTGCAGAAGTGACTTGAGGGAGTGTCTTTTTTGTGTGTGTGTTTTGTTTTTTTTTCTTAAGTGTGCATCTCCTTTGCTAGCATAGAAAAAACAAAAAGAGAAGGAAAGGGGTTTTAGGCGACACTATAATACTGTTGACATTGGATGTGTTACCTGTAGCAGCCTTTTATTGCTTGTGTAGCTGAGCTGGTTGTTCCTTGTCTTGTCTCTTCTGGCAGCTGATAGCTCCTGTCTCGGAGCTGGAGTGCCTCTCATTCAGCCTCTGTCGCGCTTGCCTCCCCCAACGGTGACCCTTGTTAACAGCGTCACTTCTTGGTCCCCATCTGGCTTGCACAATAGCACGCAAGTGTGGTGTTTTTAAAGGCACTTGGCCAAAAGGATGTCAAAACATCAACCACGTTCTAAATGATTCAGATGTTTTTTTGGATCCTCCTTGGGGTGGAGAAAGGGGAAAATGGGACAATGTGCTTTTGATCTACAGAAAGACATTTATGGGTCAAAAGGTATAGTTTGTTTAGCTTATGTTCTCAGGAACAGTGATCTCTATTTTCCTTTTTAGAAGTTAATTGTTTGATGTTGCTGTGATGCCTATGGAGCCTTAGTGTAGGAGTGTGAGCTCTCATCTTGCTCAACTTGAAGAACAAAACAGCCGTTGCCGGAGGGTACTTCCAGTCTAGATCTAGGAAAGGGGCAACACATGCAGGTGGCAGTGTGAGAATGGGGAAAGCCAGCACCCATCAGCAATTATGCTATGGCTTGCTAGTTAGCCTAAAGAAAAAACAAATTCTCTTTGTTCCTTGTCCTTGTGCCAGATAACTGGAAACTATGGACTTCAAGCTTTCACTTAGAGTCCCTTTCATTTAGAGTGCACTTCCTTATCCATGGCAAGCTCTGTCTATGATCGAAGCACTCAAGTGTTCTCAAAAAGATGCTTAGGAACTCTGTGGGCATTTGGCGTTTCCTTAGGTAACTCAGCCAGGGCTTAGTGACCTCAATGGTTACAAGTGTTTCCTGCTAGTAACCACTGAAAATGGAACTTTGCTGCAGCTAAAGCCACTTGGCCACTTCTGCTGCTGTGAATGTAGAAGGGAGTCAACGTCTGCCTCCTCCTTCACATAACTGACTACTGTTGTCATTTTTTCCTTCCCTCTGTTAAGCCTTTCCATTTTTTAAATTTCATCATTTTTCTTTAGACTTCTGAGCATTCTTGTAGCTTTCTTAAAGAGAACCCAGATATTTCAGTTTCATGTGTGGTCCTAAAAAAGTCTTTTATCAGTACTGCAGCTGAGACACTTGTTCCTAGTCTTCTGTTTTCCTGCAGCTGATAGTTCCTGTTGAAGAGCTACAGTGCATAACTTCTTGAGTTACACTGTGCCTTTTCGTATTACTTCTGAAGACTGCTTTAAATTCTAATCCTATCCTTCTGTGCTGTTTGAAGGGGGGTAGCTGCATAGATGTCTATAGGAGCAGTATTGTATGGAGTGGGAGCTTGTCCTTGCATTGAGCAAGTAGGTGGTGGGGTCTGGTGTGCTGGGGTAAGATGGGATAGGAGGCCAAAATAACCCTTTAGTGTGGCCTGAGAGTTACAGGGTGGAGCTGGGTACACTGGCCTTAAATAATATTCTTTATGGGTTGTATCTTGTTTTAATGGCTGGGTTTGTTGAGTGTAGTGTGTCTTACTCCCTGTCGCTTTCTGAATGCAGACACTCATACCTTCTTGCATGCATCTCTTCTTCCCTATTTATTAAGCAGGTATTTAATCTGTCATAATTCTGACATGCTGTGATAATTCAAATATTATCATGGTGAAATTAACTTGTGAAAAATATTCACTGACTTAACTACATGTAGTCTTTACTTTTTTCAGCTCCTTTAATGACTTCTACTTAATGGCTCATACATAAATATTCAAAGGCTGTAAGCATGCTGATCTGGGGCGGTTGGACACTCAACTTCTCAGTACTAGCGGAATTTTTCATCTTAACTGCCGGATGTGGAGTTCAGGCTTATGGTGACTAATTACATGTGGAGTTAGGGAAGAGTATTGAGAAATAAATGTTGATTTTAGTAAAGTATACAAGTTACTTTTCCTTGTTGCTTAGACTTGCCATACATGACTAGTTGAGCACCTGCTGTGAAAATGATCCCGTGGGTAACTATGTGGTGTACTTTGAACCTGAAGAGGGGATGTGCCTTCCTGCTGTGTTAACTTGTAGGCAGTGGCCCTGAACCGTGTGTGATGGGAGATGGAAGACACGCTGCCTTGAGCACCCCGGGAGCCCTCGCAGGAGTCTCTGGGAGAGGCGTGAGGCTGCGTCAACAGAGGAGATGTGATGTCTGGAGCAGAAAATGCGTGCTTGCCCTCCGCATCTCTCTCTGACTAGGAGGAAGACAGGTGGGGAGATGGGGGATCACCTCAGTGAGCATAGGCACAGGACTCCTGTACAAAAGTCCCTCTCTTCCCATAGGAGAAGGTGGGGACTGACAGCTGAGCAGACCTGTGCATGGGGAGGAGGATCTGGAGGAAGGTGCTCAGCTCTGAGGAAGGACCTAGGCTTTTCTCTGTGTATCTGGCTGGGAAGGAATGGTGAATGCCAGTGAAGCTGCCTCCCCTCTTAGGGAAAAATGTTCACTGGTGCCTCAGAATGCACTAATGAGAGGGGTTTTGAATTTATTCCCTAGGGATGCTATCTATTGCTTTGTCGTTAAGACCCCTGTCATCATTTTTTGCAGGTTTCACATAAACTGTTTACCAGTCATGCCTCTGCATGTCCCGTACCTAAGCTGATAAAGCATCTATGCACTTTAGTCTCAAGTCTATGCCACTCTGCTAGTACAGTGTGAGCTGTGCCTTGAACCTTGGATATAAAGACCTACCAGCCAAAGTCTTGTTCCTGCCTTAGTAATGTTCCAGAGGTTAAATAACATGCTCATGGGAGAGATTGATAGCTTGTCCAGCCGAGAGCCAGAGTTCAGTGAGAAAGAAGACGACGAGTGGATTCTGGTTGACTTTATAGGTAAGATGTCTGTCAAATGTAAACTCTCTCTAGAAACCAGTAGCTTGGGAGAAACTTTACCTAAGCACAACCAGCGTGGGTTAGAGCATAGGGTATCTTCCAGACAAAGCTACTGAAACATGGTATGTAAGCTTATGAGAAGAATTATGTCACATTTATAAGCCTGGCACAGGCTTCAGCAGATCCACTTGTACAGATAAAATATGTTTGACTTACTATGCAATTGTATTGCTTTACTGATAACAGTTGTTTTATGTGTCTAGTGTGGCTGGTCAGGGAACTCCCTTTCCACCTCCCCTTGTTGTGTGTTTAAAAAAAAAAGTACTTGCTGATAGGGGTTTATCTCTGTTTCTTCGGCTTTTTTTTTATATGATGCTTCTGGCTGCCTGCGACCGTGCTGTCTTTGACCTCCTGCAATCACCAACATCCCTGGGTTCCTGTCCACTGGCTAATGGCCACCTGCAGCAGACACTTGCACTAATTGCTCCGTGGAGGAAGCAGACATTGCTGAAGCATCAGCTGCAGATGGCTCGCCCGTCTTCTCTTGTTTACCGTCTCCCTTGGAACACTTGCCGGAGGCCAGCGAGTCTTGCTTCATCCAGTTTGAGTCATGTCCCATGGAGGAGAGTTGGTTTATTACCCCTCCCCCGTGTTTTACTGCAGGTGGATTAACCACTATCAAAGTGGAAACCAGTCCTATGGAGAACCTCCTAATAGAGCATCCCAGCATGTCTGTGTATGCTGTCCACAATACCTGTCACAGCCTTAACGAGACTGGATGTGGAGACGAGGAGTTTAACAGCCCAGGTAGTCCCAGGTATGTCTGACTTACTTTGTCAAGAAGCTCTGTTGATGAAAATATCTGGTTTCTACTTGAGTAGCTTAGACACTTAATACTGAATTTTCCAGCTTATTTCAGAGCAAGTGAATAAAGCATGAATACTGCCCAAGGTGGGTAGGGTGGTCAGGGCTGTCTGCATGCTTAGAAAAATGCTATAAAAGGTGACTGTGACAGGAAACAGTTGGGTATACTATTCTGACACTGCAATGAATATTTATGGAGCCGTATTGTTCTCTCGCAGAATATGCCCCAGTCCTGTTGGAACCAGCAGCAGTTAAGCATATAGCTGATAACACAGATCTGAAAGCACTTTGCCCCCTCCGTAGCTATGTGTATTTTCATAGCTGTTAGTCAGTACCCTCTTAGTCACTTCGTGAGATGACAAGTATTACTTAACTACCGTGACAAGGAAGGCTGTTTTGATATTTTTGGTTCCTCAAACCTAGTGATAGGTTAGCACAGGATTACATTTTTCTGCAGGTTGTAAAATTGTTTAATTTTTGGGTCCTAAAGAACTAGCCATGTGGAATTATTGCGGATGCTTTTTTACTGTGCGCTGCTGCTTTGATGGTAACTGTCCATTATATACAGCTATACAATATTGTATACATAGATGTATATAAATAGGGTATTTTTGCCATCATGACTCAACATTTGCCCGTGTGTTTGTTGATTTGGAAATAACTGGGTGTTTTGTGAATCCTGGTTAATAACAAAAACTGACTTTTCCTCCCATCTGGAGCTTCCACTTAGAGACAATTGAAAAAGAAGAAAAAATCATAGTAAGCTTTTTTACACAGGAAAAAAAATAGCATAGTGGTGGAGCTGCTGTAGGTAGATGCCCATTGACTTTTCTGATCACTTCTTGCCATGTTTAAGTTTTTATTTCAAAGAAATAGGTGACTTTGGGATGACATGCTGCCGTATAACGTTGAAGGATAGTGCTGATACCATCAATCTTAGAAGAGGGGATTTGTATAAATATTTGGGGAGGGCAGTTTGATGTTAAGCATCAAGGGTCTAGCTTAACTGAAATCGGGGAAAGCCATGAGCACAGAACACCTTCTGAAATCAGGGTCTGGGGGAACTGGTGACATTCAAAGTCAGATGCTGACCTCTCTCAGTGACTTGTAAGCAAAGGACACCAGTGTAAGTTCTTCTGGAGAAGAATCTGATGTTATACTGTGTGGCACAGTTCAGCTGCTTTAATGTGTCAGGAAGCTAAAGCTGTGATGATCCTCAAGTGGTGTGTGATTGAGGTTTTCTCACACTGAATTCTCTGCTGTTGCTTCATCAGAAGATGTAGACTTTGTAAGTTATTTTGGGTGGCAGAACTGGGAGTAGACTTCAGTCTAAAGCTGAGGTAGACTGCAGAAGCTGGGAAAATCAATTACACTGATAATGCACTAAGTTTCAAAAGCTCTTTTGAAGTCTGTAGTGGTTTAATGGTTGGCCATTTAACATTGTAGGGCCAAGAAAAGCTGCTTAAGGCACACTGGCACAGTAAGTACTGCTGTTTTGGGACAGTGCTTTTTGTTTGATCAGGCTGCTAGCAACACTGCTTCCTCTAGAGCCTTGTCTGCCAAAACAATACTGGTCTTAGGACTAACCTTTGTGCCAAATGATGTTACTTGATCAAGCCTAACTACATCTGCTTTAACAAGGCAAAATGCTAAGTGCAGAAAAATTACTTAAATGTTAATTGGGGTGGGGTCTTGATGTTTCTTGTGAGGTCTGTCTCTATAGCGCAACTAGCAGGACGCTTACACTTTCTAGCAAAATCGATGCTGGAGACACAATGGTGAATATATGTAGCAGTGGTCTGGCTTTAGACACAGCCCTGTAAAATGTTGTTTTGATACCGATGCAGTCTCATCAGCCCTGTTCTTTTTGTGCCCAGGGTTCGCTAGTGCCAGGCTCCCAAAGACAACCACTAAGATGTCAAAATGCTGTTATTAGAAGAGTCTGTGGCCTTCTAGCTAATTCAAACCACCTCTGCTATTCCAGTTTAAGGTGACAAACAGAAGAGCATTGGTTTGCAAACCACTGTTGGAAGGGTGTTTGATAAAAGGGGGAAGAAGCTTAAATATCTTCAACCAGCAATATCTTTAAACCAGTTTTTCTCCTTTTGCAAAGGAAATCTATTTGCTCCTTGTAATTTCCTTTCAAATCAAAAGGATGTTGTATAAACGTTCCCGTTAGTCATATTAGTCATATTTTTCCTTAACAAACCACAACACTTTGTATTCAGCAGTTGATGCCCTTTGCTGGCTGATGACATGCAGCAAGGGCATGCTTAGGAAATGTGGGTTCCAGTAAGTGTGGTGTGCCTTCCTGGCTCTTTATGGCTTTCCCCAGAAAGGCTTCACTTGGAATTCCACCTCCAGCATTGCTGAATGTGTTAAGGGATCACCCCATATAGAAAGCAGTAGTCCCATATTTGCAGGTACCCTCCTGTAAATTAAACTGGTGTAATCTGATCTAGGTGTTCCTGCTCCGGCGGGGGGATTGGACTAGATGATCTTTCGAGGTCCCTTCCAATCCCTAACATTCTGTGATTCTCTGATTCTGTGTAATCTGCATACAAAGTATTTACAAGACACTCAATTTGTGCTGTTTTTTTCACATATTTCTTGTTTTGTATCTCAAGTACTAGGTTTGGGACAGTATCTGGTGAATGAACAGGGGAAAACCAGTCTGTCACACGTGGCTATTCTGGAGTCTGTAGGCTTCAGTCAGTTGTATCAAGCCACCCAAGGAGCCAAAAGCAAGTGGATTTGGATATTGAAAAAAAAAAAAAGTAGAAGGGAGGGGTACTCCCTTGCTGGGGGGGAGTACTTTGTTACAGTGTGGAGTAGGGGGAGGCAGAAGAGTCCCCAAGAGCAAGGCTACCTGCAAGGGTGTACCATGGGCGTGGCAGACCAGGCTGATGTCTACAGAGACATCATGCAATAAACACAAGTTAAAGTGTTTTCTGGAAGAGATATATTATAGAGTCATGCTAGTGCTGAAAAACAGACTTCCTAAGAGACCTCGTGCTCATGCCTGAGCAAGCTCTTGGTCTTGCAGTCATCTTTCCTGGGTACCATTGAGTTGACAGCTAGTTGTTGGGTCCTGGGTGGGGAGAGAGAAGGTAAGCAACTTTAGTGCTACTGGTCTCACACCCGCTGTAGTACACAGACTTGGGATTTGCTTTGCTTTTAAAACTGCGAGGCTATTTTTAGCTCTGCTGTGGAAGTTTCAGGAAACACCAGTGATTGTTCTGTTGAGTAGGGAAGTCCTTTTTCAATGTGTCAGTCCCTGCTTGCATAGGCTGCTGGTTTGTTTTTCACTAGTGCATGATGGAGTAAGGGTTTGCCAAACCTGCTGACTCTCTGCTCATGAAATCTAGAGGGCTGGTTGAGGAACGATCCTTCTAAGTGATTTCTGATGTGTGTCACAACTGGTCTAGCTTTCCCCTTCCTCTGCATGAACGATGTTTGGATTTACTTGTGTGGCTGGCAGTCCAAGCACACTTTCATTCTCATAATTTCATCATTTTCAGCTGTGTTTTCAAGATTATTTTAGACCAAATTTTGCCTAATGGGTCACTCTGAAGTCTTCTAAAGCTGGAGCAGTGTGACACACATTGCCTTATATTTCTGATCCATGTTGCATCTTGGGCTTAGGGAGGTGGGGTGGGGAAGGAAGGGCACAACAACGTAATACACCAAAAGTCCAGAGGCTATTGCTGTGCCTTCACACTAAAAGTGAGTTGGCAGCACTACGCATTACATACCAGTGTGGTTTTCCTAGGCTAGCTTGGCCTCACCTCAGCCCAAATCTCTGTCCAGTAGAATAAGGGTGCCCTTCCGAAATGCTGGGTGTTGTTGATGTCCATATTCTCCTGCCCTCTCCAGTTTGCGTGTCGTTCCAGTGTACCTCAGTAATGACTGATATTTGCTTGTTACATTTCTAGACTGGAGGCCCGAAATGAAACGGGACAGCGTGTTCACTGCTACGTCACAGCTCTTGCTACTCATTCAACTTTTCTGGAAAAAAACAAGAGCTTTCGTCCTACCCACTGGATAAAGGAACACAACGAAAGACACTATCTCAACAGAAACGGTCTGCGTCGCCAAAACCTTACCAGGGATTGCCACTCTCGGCAAATCAAGCACAATGGACTGTTTGTTCACCAGCCTTGCCAGCGTCAGTTCAATTACTGATGGCTCTTGTGGTTTTAATCTATGGTTTAATTGGGTTTTTTAGGTTGTTCTTGTTTTCATGCATAGGTAAGTGTGGTCAATCTGAAGCTGATCATCAATCCCTCAAACACAATCATAACTAGTGTTGCATTCTTTTGAAATGACACATAAATCTCTGAATATCTTGCAGCAAGTCCTAGATGTTGATGTTAAATATCAATGTCTTGGAAGCCTATCAGTACGACAATTTGTACTGTTTTATAAACTATGATGTATAGATGGGTTCTTAGTTGGTATTTTAAAGAAATGTAACCGAGATGGAAATCGGTTACATTTTGCATTAATCAAAGTGGAGTTAGAAAATCTGAGGTTAGCTGTATGCTTCAATGACCAGTACTTGACAGCTTGTGTATCTGCCTGTATTCAGCATATATGATTAATTTCTAACAAGGAAATATAGCCGCCAGTGGATATTACATAGCTATGCTGAACTGTTACAAGAAGGACATCTAATCTAAATTGCCTTGTACCTACTTGTGGTAGTGGAGTCTGTGTAGGTGTTGGGTACTTAATATGGGTATCAGGAAAGGGTTAAATGTCCCCCCAGTATTGTTGCAGTATGATATGGCACTGGTGTTACAGGTGTAGTACCTCACAGTGGAGTGGAAGGAAAAGTGGACCTATGGGTTAAGTGCAGATGCATAACCCAGAGAGCTGAACTGGGTTTTACTTGGTACAGTTCAAGTTTTTACTCCTTTTCTCTATCCCTTTCTCTTTCTGTCTTTGAAAGATGTATTTCCCCTACCTGATTTCATTTAATCTTTAACCTAGTTAAAGGAAAAAGAGGGTGGATCAGCTCGTTCTTTTAATCCCCATCAGTAGCTGACTGCTCTTTAAAGGAGTCAGGCTGATGGATAGCTATTTCTGAGCTGCTAATTGCTGTTAGATTGTCTCATATTTACAGAGCATAGCTCAAAAGTAGCTAGAAAGAAGGTTTTATCAGAAGTTCTCCTAATTTTCCCTCTTTCTCTCTACAAAAATGAAGTCTGAATTAATTGTGACTGGCAATGAAGGGCAGTGTATGGCGGGGGAAGCATGCTGAAAACAGTCTTGCAGAGCTAAATGCAGTGGTACCAGGGTGTATGGAAACTGGGACAGATGGGCAGTGGTGGTTCTCCTAGCCCCTTGGGGGCAGAAGGACTGGGTAACACTGCTGTGGGCCAACAGGAAAGAAAAGCCATTCAAAACTAACAAGTAGTTTTCTTAAGAACACTGTGCAAGATGTTTTGGAAGTTGACAGGCACTTAACAGGTGAATTTTACTTTTTTTTTTATAAAGTGTGTATTCCACAGTGGCCACATGGCATGCTGAACCCTGATGGATCAATCTGGGAAGTAGATTGAATGGCTATGGAGGTGAGGAAGCAGAAGTCTGCACCGAAAGAAGGGGGTGAAATGTAAGGAAGCTTAAACCCCTTTCTGTCAGTGCTTAATGTGACTTACTGGTTTTTTTCCTTGTGTTTAGTGCCTAGGGCATTGAAGTGTTAACGTTACATTCAACCATGTCTTCCAGTAGTCCTTATACAGAAGCTAGTATAAGGAGTCATGTGAGGAGTCTTTGAAATTAGGCAAGATCAATAATGTGAATTATTCCAGACCTATGAAGTATTTTAAATTCAGCCAAATGCTTCAATTTCACTGAAGCAAAAACCCAACAATTTGGATTAACCTTGATGTAGTGGTATTGTTGCACATTCTGCAGCTGGAATTGTTGTGGATTGTACTTGGTGGTTAAATGTTTTCTGTACGCTGTTTCACTGCAGATGTGCTACTTCACTGGGATTAGTTAGGGTTGTTGCAAAGGGATGTTGACAAATAGTTAAATGTATAAAAGCGTGTGGTGCTTTCCTAGATGCACTAGTCTTTTTCTTTAAGACACGTTGAATTGACATGGACAGTGAAAGAAAATGAAATTGTCACATTGTGAGTTTCCAAAACAGATTTTGTTATGCTCTTCTCAGTAGTATGTGCCCATGTCCATACAACAATTCTTTTGTAATCCAAATACTTTGGTTTATCTGCAAATAGCTGTAGTTTCACCAGTCTCTCATCTGTTCATGAATACTCTTACTTGCCTCAGATTATATCTACCTTTTGTCACTCCAACTTTTTGCCCGGCTTAGACTTCCTTCTCCTCACTGCCAACTTTCTAGCTCAGGAAAATTCCTTGCTTTCCTGTATTTGTTTTTTTTCTCTTTATATATAAAAGTAACTACTTTCCTTCAGCTTTAATTTTCTTAAAGTGAAATGAAGGAAGATGGAGTCTCCACCTCCCTGTGTTGGAAGGAGTAAGTAATCCTTTAGCTCTTAAGGGGGAGATGGAGTTGAGAGTACAAGGCTTCCAGGCATTACAGTGGGAGCCTTGGTCCGTTCTTCTCAGTAGGCAAGTAAATGCAACTTTAGACTGCTCCTAGAATTGGGAGATACTGGTCTTTTTATACTACATTACTAGATAACTTTCTGGTGATGAAAGCCTATATCTTTCAGGATATAAACTGTTTTGTTGCACAAAGCTGTGCTTCTCAATTTGTAATATTGGAAACCGTATTATTGTGTGAGATAGTACTACATCAATGGCTTTTTGTTAATTTGTTTTACATATTTATGTTGGTCTAGCCCTGTTTTGTGCCTGGAGCTGTTGGGCAATTAGATGTGTGTTGGTTTTCTGTTTTAATAGTGAGCTGTGTGGCTTTTTATATGGTTTTTGAATTGTATTAAAGTGTGTGTTTTTTCTTGTAAAAGTGGAGGCCTTGCACTGTCTCATACTGGTTGATATTCATGAATCTTGCTGAAACTGTATTTTCATTACTTATTTGTCAATGGACAGATTTGCATTTTAAACTGTGCCTTCTACACAGCAAACTTGAAGATTCGAAAGGGACATTTCAGTTAGGATTAATACTGTACATCAGTCTATGCATATATGGCAGCTTCTCTCCAGAGCCACTTCTCTATTTGTAGCAGTCCTTTTAATATGGAAGAATGTCTGGCTCTTATTTTTAATAGTTTTAACACAAGCTGAAAACCGACGAAATACAGCACTTTGCCAAAAAGTAGCATTGCTTAACCAGTGTGTATTTACTGAAGCGATCTTCTGTATTTTGTTTTCATAGTGCGTTCTGCGCACCATGGAGGGACGTGATCTTAACTCTCAATAAAAAATGGCCTGTTAAAAATTGTCAGTCTGTTATTTTATGTTACAGGTCGGTCAAAATCCAAATGCCTGAGGCAGCCGGTTCAGGTGTGGTAGGTACAGGTACTGAGTATCCCAGAATCCTTGCTCTAGAACAGAAGTCCTCCTGGGAATGGGTTTGCATTGCTGATCGACAGGCAATGCGTGGGGTAAGTAGTGTTACATCTCCGGCAACTGCTGCCTTTTCTGATCAGCAGGTGGAAGTGCTTTTGGTGAACAGGACAGAGATAAAAACATATTACTGCTTAGAGCATGCACAGGGTGTGGAGAAGGTACCTCCTTATCTAGGCTGAACCTCTCTGGTTTCAACTCATACCCGTTGCCTTTCATCCTCCTGCTGTGCACCACCATGAAGGATCTGTGTGGAAGGCTGCTGCTAGCATTCAAGAGGTGGAGGTAGGGACAGGTGACCTGTGAGGGACATGGACATCCTGTGCCAATGTCCAGGGATGGGGTTAGGGAAGCCAAAGCCAAGCCGTCTGTAGCTGAATCTGGCAAGGGATGTGGAGTGCAACAGGCCTTCCACAGTTATATCAGCCGCAAAAGGAAGATGAGAGAAAATGGGGGCCTGCTGCTAAACGGCATCTTCATGACAAAGGGCATGGAGAAGGTTGAGGTACTCCATGTTGTCTTTGCTGGTAAGACCAGCCTTTGGGAACTGCAGGCCCCTGAGGCCAGTGGGAAAGGCTAGAGCAAGGAAGATCAACCTTTGGTTGATAAGTTAAGAAATTCTGAAAGAGATGGGATATACAGAGATCTATGGGATGTATCCATGACTGGTGAAGGAGCTGGCTGATGTCTTTGTGAAGCTGTTCTCAGTTATCTTAAAGGTTATAGCAATTGACAGGATTCCTGAGGGCTGGAAGAAAGCAAATGTCCTTCCTGTCTTCAAGAAGGACAAGAGGAATAAGGGGAACTATAATACAGTCAGTCTCACTTCGATCTCTGGGAAGGTGATGGAGCAAATAATCCTGGAAACTGTTTCCAAAGATGAACAAGAAGGTGATTAGAAGCAACCAGAATAGATTTATGCAGGGGAAAGCATGCCTGATAACCTTCTGAAACTAGGTGACTGGCTCAATGGATGAGGGCAGAGCAGTGGATGTTGTTTATCTTGACTGTAGCAAGGCTTTTAACACTGTTCCTCCTTACATCCTCCCAAACTGATGAATTATGGACCATGTGAGCAGATGATGACTAGGTACATCAAGAACTGGCTGAACTGCTGTGCTCAAAGGGTTGTGAT
>VZTO01003604.1:9376-29511 GCA_013400615.1 Syrrhaptes paradoxus
TAACTTTAAAAAGAAATTCCGCTAAAACAAGCACACTAACCAGACTTTTTTTTTTTTTTTAACCTGAAGTCAGTCCTCTGTATTTCCACAATTCTGGAACTGAGCTGTTTCTTCTCACTTGACTGCACAGCGTATTTCAATCTGACTAGTGCAGATTTTTGTGATAGACCAGATTTTAAAAGACCTCATAAACCCTGAAGAACCAAGCACTGCTTGGCAGACTCGGAGCTGAGATACGGCAGTCCGCCTGTGCATGATAAAACTGTAAGCTGGCTGCAGAGTGTGGTTCAATTTCCCAAAAAGCAACTGGATGCTGTCAGATAGTGATGGAGTAAAAATACGTGAAAGGTTGGTCATGAATTCAGCACGTTACTTTCTGGGATGCCTTCCCAGTCTTTGATTCCTTTGACTGCTTTTTACAGTTGTTACCCTAGCACCTAGGCAACCACAGCAGGTTACGGAAATTGGTTTATTTACAGTAACACCTAAATTACTAGCAGAAAAGTGTGGAAAAACACATCACAACATGTGCGTTTTTTGTTCATATTGAAAGTTTTAGATTAACTTTCGGTTGTTTTTGTGGAGAGTTATGCTACAAAGTACGGTGTACAATATATTTCATGTGGAGCAAAGTTTTTATGGCTGCTGTTAAATCTATAAAGAAATGGTGGTTTGCTGTCTAGAACTCGGGCAGTTATAAGGATTAGGAAAACAAGAATGTAAATGACATTCCAGACTTTGACGGAAAGTGACGAAAGTGGTCTTTAAAAAGTTTTATGAAACTTGCTGAAAAGGAGATGTTCTGTACCCAGATAAAAAAAAGGTCACTCCTTTGTTTGGGTATTTTGTGTTCATGGTGTCACCAGTTCTGTGTGATTTAGTGATCTCTCAATGCAAAATGTATAGCTGGATATTTATTACCAGAAATTCTGCACACATTTTACACTATTGCTGTTGTACATTGTTGTAATAGACCAGAATCAGCAGTTTTGCTTCTGAGACATTACCTTAATAGCTGTATCATTCTATAACAATTGTGCTCTTATTTCAAACCATAATCTCTTGCCCAGTTTAGTATGGCAATTAAATAATATTGCAGTTCTGTCCATAAAGAAAATAATTAAATCCTGATCTCCCAGCTTCAAACTGTCTTGCAATTAAAGGGCACATAACTGGTAATTATATACAGCCTTTATTCTTGTTTGTACCATCAATGCATGCATAATTTTATGCTTAATTTCTAAAAGTGTTTCTTGCCTCAGTTTCCCTGTCTCTGTAATACAAACTTTTCATAATGTTGTGCATATTTCTGCCCACTGGCCTTTGCACAGTTCTTTCAATATACCCTCTTGTAATTCCCGTCTATTCTTAAGTAACCATGGAAGAACACAGAGATTTAAAGGAGATCATATCAAAGAAATGTTGATGACAGCTACGTACTCTTTTGCATGGGTATGAAATGTAAGGCCTTGGGGAGAAGCACATTTTTGCCGGAGTATGTGTGGTGGAGGAAAAACATGCTTCGTCCTGGAAGTTATTCTGTATTTTTGATGCAATGCAAAGCTCTGAGTTGAGATTATTTACTTTTGATTTCCACTTTAAAGATTTCTTCTTAACAGGCATGCTTATAAAATTAATAACCCTTTCTGATTTTGATCTTTACAGCTGTGTTTTAATTACCACAATGATTAGATGGCTAAGAGATAATGTGCATGATATTTGACTGAATTAATCACACTTATAAAGATTTTCCCAGAAGCTTTAATTGCTTCAATGATTTATGGATGAGTTCCTGAGCAATGAGGAAAAAGCAAGTTCCAGTGCTGCAATGATGGCCTTAGTAATTTCTGGATTGCCATTTTATGTTGCCATATATCCATGTATCTACAGCAATGTTTAGATTGCCATTTTCTGGCCCAGTACGTGCAATGATGTTTCAGTAACCCTTATTTTTATGTCTTTGCAGTCTCCAAGAACCTTATCACCAACCCCTTCTGCAGAAGTAAGTTTGGTGGAACCTTTGAGGACTGTATCTTACTGTGATTAGAATTACTTAAGCAAATGCAGGTGTTGGGTTTGTTATCAGTCTGATCCATCTCTGTTTGCCACATAGACACAGCTTTTCTGAATATTGAAATTTAACAAAAATTAACTCTAAAAAGAAAACATTGTTACATTGACAGATTGTACAGAAAAAGAAGTTACCCCTCCTACCCATTTGTTGTCTGTAAAGCAGAGTCATCTCTCCAGCAGAGGTCACTTCTTGTACATTCATCCTGTGGCACAGACGGACTCAGATCTCAGGAGCTGGGTGATTTACATGAGCTAAAATGAGGCTTTATGCATCTAAATAATAAGCCATGTTTACTACTAAAATATTTGCAGTTTTGTCTTGAAGGAAACGTAGCTGTGGTTTGGTTTTGCTTTTCCCTGGGGTATAATTTGAACATCGCAGTAACATGAAATATTTGGGAAGTCATTTGTCAGGATATTTTTTCCCAGGAAATTAAGTAAGTTGAATTTTGCTATACAAGAACGTGTCATGTTTTCAGATACAAGGGGAATCTAATTTGGATACTAAATACCTTTAGATGTAGCTAGTTAAGACATATGGTAAATTAAGCCACAGAGAGCACTGTGCTGCAGCACTTGAATTCTTGCTGGTCTCCAGGTTAGCTAGCTGAAGGCTAGCTCATGTGTATTGTGCAGTACGCTGCAGGACAGATATAGTCTGAATGCAGCTTCCCTTATGGAGTCACAGGAATGTGGGCAAATCTAGGATTATATAGAATTTAATAGAAATTACAGGTGGAGTGGGAACCTTCTGAGACTGAACTCTGACACAGACTATAAAAACAGATTGGAATCTTTGGAACAGATCATTAGAGAACAATAATAATAAAGTAGGTTGAAAGCTGAAGGGATATTGTTATTTCAGTAGCTTCTGCTGATGTCTTCGAGTCCATGAAAGTTAAGTGTTTCTAAAAATGTGTGGTGTGCATTTACATTTATTAGTGAATGCTTGTATTCTACAGGGTTATCAAGATGTTCGGGATCGCATGATTCACAGGTCTACTAGTCAGGGCTCCATTAATTCTCCAGTGTACAGTCGTCATAGCTACACACCCACCATGTCACGTTCCCCTCAGCATTTCCACAGACCTGGTAAGGGCAACTGCATTAGAAGTATATGTAAAACTGTTGTTTTCTTATTAAGTCACTTAATGGTGCAGCAAAGCACTTGTTTCTCTTAGCAATGAAAATTTAACATTAAAAAGTGTTGCATATTTTAATATCTCCTTTTCTGCCTTTTTTTGTTCTTGATTGATGCAGACTTTTGCACTAGGCTGATGAGTGTTTCTTACATTATAAATATGGATTTTCTGGTTTTGTTTCTGATTAATTATTTTTTAAATCTTTATATGTTTGTGAAAGCAAGCAAAAATTTGCAGCAGTGAATCAAAAACTTCATTCTGGAATTTGAGAAAAGTATCACGTATTAGAAACAGAAGCTAAGGCTTGACTGTACAGAAATCAGTAACGTAGGATTCCTTCCTCCTGAAAAGTAATTCATTTAAAGCTTGGTGCGGCCATGGAATCTCAGATTCAGTAGCAAAACTCCCAGATATTCCAAATTTATATTCATGTTTTAAAACATAGACTCATGGTTTGCAAATTAGATTTCTTAATTAAAGCAATAGGCAATTTCCTGGGAACATTTGAAAAACACAAACTTCATTTACTGGTTTAGGCTGTGATGTACAATATAGAAAATGTGTACAGGTCATTCAGGTTCCTAGTGTGTTCAAAATTACTGGTTGTGTATATAAAAGCAAGATACGAAAATTAACTGTTCATCCACACCCAAGTTGCAAAGAAATATATCTCTAAATGCCATTCATTGAATACTTTTCAAGACTGATTTTATTGTTTATGGTAATGAATTACATCTTTGTGATGTGTTTTTAAATTGTGATACAGTCATGCAGTTACATCTTCCTTGGTGATTACAGCTGAACAGTTGGGATGCCAAAAGCCCATATGCAATAGGAGCTGCATTTTTAAAATTAAAGATTTATAATAGAGCCACCACTGTGGAACTTGAATGCTGTAGCCATTTCCTAGTGGGGGTGTGCTGAAAGCAGCTAATTGTGTCTGTCAGTGAATGCCTTATTTAAAAGACCCAAGGGAGGTGGGACAGAAGCAAATTGTGTCTGATACTTAGTCCTGACAACATGACTGTGTTTTAAGATGAGGTTACAACTGAAACTGAAAAGACTTAAAAGCGTGAAAAAGCTGCAAACTATTGTCTCTTGATTCTGGCAATTCTGAGGGGATTTTTCCATTTATATCAGTTCTGTCAGGGATATGAGCAAATACAAGCCCTATTCCAGACTTCACTGTGATTGAGTTTTGCTGTCTGTGTTCAAAGACCTTCCCCAGAAGCAGTCTCTGTTTATGTAACTCTTGCAATGGGTGGATGGGCTCAAGCCAGAGTTTTGATCCAAACATAAAATCTTCAAAAGTTTGCAGCCTGAGGGATTTTCTGAGAAGATATTTGTTCAAACTTATCTTTGTTCAGATGATCTCATCCTTGGCTCACCTGTTTCTGTTTCTCATATGACACAGAAGTCATTCTGGAGAATTTATCATTTTGATCTTTGCTACCCTGCTTTGGGATAATTGTTATTACTACTTTATAATTTTCCTACAGTAATTATTCATGTTGAGTAATAGCACATGTCTATTTACCATTTTTCTCCTAATGGTACTACTTATCATCATGTTATCTGCAAGAATAATTTCTCTGAGTAAACCCAGTGGCCCCACATAACTTCTCCTTGGCTCTCCGCTAGCCCTTGAGAGAGAAGTGAACCACTGTGTTGACGTTGTCAGCATAAGGTTCTTCAAAAATTTGAGTGCTACAAGTTTTCAAAAAGTTTGCAGCCTTTTCCTCCCCCAGTGCCCTAGCTGGTGTTGGCAGCATTTTTGGAATGTCTTAAAACAATAGAAAACAGCTTGCATGCCTCTTGACTGACATTTTTTGGTCAGGCACTTTTCAAAACAGCTGCTTTCTTAACTAATTGAGCGTCGATGTTTGTCATATTTGCATGCTGATAGCAGGCTACTTTTTGTTAACAAGGCATAGATCAGAAGCTCATTAAGCCAATATGTTATGCCAAATTGGCAATGCAGTTCAAATCTGAGCCTCTCTTTTAATACTTCCTGTAATTTTGTCTAACATTTATGAACCCTTCGGTACGTCTTTAACCTTTTTTCTTCTCCTTCCTTCTTTTCAGAATCCTAATTGTTCAATGCCTTTTTCTTTTCTTCCTTTGAAGCCTCCTTCCCTGCCTTTCTCTTATTGTTTTTCTTTGTTTTCATTTTGTTCTGCCCCCCGATTCCCTGCTGCTGCAGAGCTGCTCTCTACTGGTGTGCAGCGGTTGTCATACCTGCGCACTAGCAGCCTCAGCTCCGCTCACCATGACTCCCGCCCCAACTCCCCCTTCCGACACCACTTCATCCCCCATGTCAAAGGTAAGGAGCCAGGCCTCCCCAGGGAGTACCCTCCAGGCTGGAGATTTATTAGCATTCTGGCAAAGCTAATAAGGTTTATCTCCGTAAGGTTGTCCTTGTCCGTACAGCTCAGCATGCCTCGAAATGTGCCGTTACACTTTATATTAGAATAGACATAACCTCCTTTTTTTGGAGGAAATATGTCATTTCTAAGGGCCCTAGTTGAAGAGTCATCAAGCATTTACCTATTAGAAATATACAGGAACACATTATCATTTACTATTTCAAATGTGTATGTGCCTAATTTATCTCTTTGCTAAATCAGTACATAACGATCACTACAGCAGTTAGCATATGTAATTTAATTCTTATTTTCACATTCTTGAAACATGGATTTAGAAAATTGACTACAAATATTGCCTGGATGAGAGCAAGGTGATCAAAAATATGGAGCAGAAAAAAAAATTACATAAAGATCAGTGGCAACAAGGAAGTTAATCATTATTGATCACATTGGCAATAATTAGTACCCAACAAAGTAAAAGTAAAATCTCTAGGCCTCTCCTCAACTAGTGAGAATCAGCAGACTCTGCTGAAGGCGGCAGAGTTGCAGGGATTTACACTACCTGAGGATCTGGTCATTTCTCTTTTTTTCAATCCATTATTTTCCATGGTTTGATTTGAGGGAGGGTTGTTCTTTCATTGTGTCCCTTCAAGGAGCTCATTCAGCTCAATAAGCTTATAGTTTTGTTTCTTGCTTTCTGTGAATGTGGTTTTACTTTTATTTCTATTGGAGCACTCTCTGGCTGTGCCATCTCTTCTGGTGGGGGAGAAGGTCATAGCTTAGATCACCTAAGAAAGCTCAAAAAGAGGTGGTTGAGTAAGTTGAACATGGATTCTATTCTGGTACTACTGATTAATGTAGGTAATCATAAACTGGAGATAATAAAAAACAGTTGCAAGGAAGTTGTTGCCATGAACTTTCAAGAAATGCTAATAGACCTCAACATTATAGCTCCTCAAGCATTCAGATCACCATTAATAATTTTACTCTTGTATTTTCTTAGATTATTAATATGCATTTTCAACTTTCCTGTGATGTCACTATAGAAAAAAAACTCACTTCAAACTTAAAAGCTTGGGACCCTTAAAAATAGATACACTGCTCATTTCAGCATGCAGTTAATTCATAATCTGCAATTTCAACATTTCTTTGCTGTAAATCCAAATTAAAGCTCACACTCTTTCAAGTGGCATTTTCATTCTTTTTCTGTTGAGAAAATAGCTTCTTCAACAGATAAATCAGAAGAACTATTGGAAATCCATGGCTATTGCTTTTACCTGGTGTGTAGATTAGGTATGTATCACAAGAGGCCAAGTGGGGTTTCAAGCACTGTAGACAAAGGTGTGGGTATGGTTCTTTTCAGATATGTCACGTAAGACATTGTAAGAATCCACAATTTTATGAAAATTTTACATAAAAGGTCTTAAAGGCCAGGATTTACGTGTTGTTGTAACTCAGCAAAGCTCTTGAGAATTTAGGTGCATACTGCTGTGACGGCGTACACCATCTGAGGATGTGGTACATTTGAGAAGGGGCAAATAGCAAGTACCCCCATCTTGTAATTCCAATGGCTGGATTGCGAGAGTAATCTTCTAATAGTTGGTTGAGAGAAAGAAGCACTTTCCTAAGGTGATCTAAGTTTAGTGCCTAGGTTAATATGCTGGGAATATCTGCATAGTTCTCATTTCTTTTTGTTTTCTCTCCCTGTGGAAGAAGGTGACTACTCAAAAAAACCCAAAAAATACACTTTTGTGTTTCAATTGAACACTGCGGACTGAGTTCCCTCAGAGCATTAAGCCAAACTCAAACATTTATAAAATGTACACAGATAAAGTAATTTGGGGTATTTTTTGTTATGATCTGGAAGAAAACATGAAATACTATTGCAGAGTTCCCTGATAACATGCAGACTGGAAGAGCAGTAATAAATAAAGGACATGAGCAACAGTTTGCTCAGTGAACAGTCTAGCCAAATGTAACCCATGCTTCTGTCCATCTGGACATTTTGGGAAGAGCAGTGACTCTGAAAAGGATTTGGCTGTTCAGGGGACGTTAAGATGGATGGATAGGACAGCGGAAAGAGATGCTGCAGCTAAAAGAGCTAAGTAGAGATGTTATGTACTTGAATTCAAGATCTACAGGGAATTGAATTGGTAGGTCCACAGTCTCAGCGGGATGGGTGACATAAGAAACACTGCAGAAGTTTGAGGAGGACCATCAAATAATTCCAAATCTCACAATGAAAAAGTTATAGCTGTTAGTATATTAACACTATCAAATGGGAGGATTTGGTAGCAATTTGTTCAGTGTCCGTGTACCTGTCTGGTAACAGAAGGTTGTCCCATATAGCAGGCAAAGATACAGTAACATGGGATCCTATGTTACACTTCAGTAAGATAAAAATTATTGCTATTTCTCTATCTTGTTTAAAGTGAAGATAAGTAGCTATTGAAACAGCTTAGGAAAAGGTCTTGTCTTCCCATTACTACAAAATACTGAAAGGTACAAAAGGTCAAAAGGCCTGAAGACCTTTGTAATTTTTCCCGCCTGTTAAGTGATGAATTAAGTGCTCACAAAATATGAGAGAAACAAATGTTCATAATGTTCCCTAAGAGCTTGCTCTGGTTTATCCTGTAAAAGGAATATGATGGAAGATAGTTCTTAGTCAGATATACACTATATGTATTTTCAGAGTATGTATGCATACCTGTACTAACAGTGCACATGCACTTAAAGAAAGACGATAGGGACTGGTAATATTTTTGTTAAATTAACCTCTCTACTATTACAACATGTAGGTATGTTTCCATAGGAAGAGATAATATAGCTTGCCCACTGTATGAAGTGGAGGGGGGGGAAGGGAGGGGCATTTTTTTTAACATTCGAGTAGTGTTGATTGAAGTCCAGTTGCACTATACTGTGTGTCCTCTTCACTGCTTCATGTTCATAAATAGGTAGTTGATTCTCAACTGAATAGGCTGATTGGGTTTTTCCTGTGGTTCTTCATTTGTCCTCCTTGCATACCATGTGTCCAAATACCCCTTTTTATGTCTGTGTGTCAGAAAAGGGAGATTATTCTGGCACTGGCAGCATTTAATGCAACTCCCTGATATTCTTATCTGTAGGGGTTTGCCTTGGGTATTCTAGGTTTCAAAGTTTAAAGAACTGCATTATTTTACCTTGAGAGCAGCATTTCTGTGTCTACCAGGGAATTTGAGCCTTGTGAATATATCTGAAATGAGAACTGTAGCACTGTGGGGGTTAATTAGATGTGATAGATAAATTTGCAGTGATTCAAAGAAGAGGGATCATGTGATCTCCTTTTTATCTGGTCAGCCTTTCTCAAAGCCAGTTGTACTTTTAGCACGAAGGTGAGGTTCATGCAAGTTTGTAAGAAAGATTTCATAAAGCTATGGTTGGGGTTTTTTGGTTTGTTTCTTTTTCTGTTAAGAGTCAGAGAATATGGATCATGCTAAAATTGTTTTGGTAGAGGGGCATGATTTCCGAACAGCACAATGATAAATAATGAAAGTGGCATACAACACATTACGCCTGTGTTATTTTGTATCATCAAGCCAGAAAAGTAGACATTTAGACCAGTTTCAGTGAGTTTTCATATAACATAATGCTAAACAAGCATAATGCTCAAGCTTTGTAGACAAGGCCAAATGTAAAGAACTTTGAGGACTGAGAGGGCTAAATGTGCCTCAGAAAGTCTCAGAGAGAGTTTGTTGATGTAACGTATATCTTAAACAAGCTGGAAAAGGGTGTAATATGCCTCAGCTTAGACTTCATTTAATCTCATTTGGACTCTCAATTGAATTTGGTCTTCTCTCAATAAAGTAGTCTTTGCTATGAAAGAATCAAAACAAGTCTATGAATGAAAGAAACCCTGACCCTACTGAAATCAGAGACAAAACTCTCATTGAGAGCCAGGATTTCATCTCACATGCCTAGAATTTTTCAGACACATTCAAGAATACTGCAAAGCCCCCATAAGATTTCTGTGTAAAAAGAGCTCCAAAGGAATGTCTATTCCTTTGCTAACAGACCTTCCCATAAGGAATCCACCCACCTTCACAGTGAATTTGGGCCTTGGTTTTCACACGTTCCTGCCTTCCTTTCCCGAGGCAGGTCTCTGAGATCAAATGTGCTCTGTGTATGATATCTATTTCCAGGGTTTTGTGGATGCAGATGAAAGCTCTGCTCTGGAAAGCAGCCGTGCTTTGGCTACGCATCTGAACAAGATGATGAATATAGTTTGAGAAAACCTGAATAGGATTTAGGGTTTCAGGTGCTGTTGAGCTCTTTTTACTTTGTCTATTCAGAAGCAGAGCACCTAAATTACAAGTTGACAGAAAGCTCAATGATGGTTGCAAGTTGACAGAAGACTCAGTAGTGGTTGCGTATGGGTTTTTTGGTCTGATTCTGTGAACTTAGCTTGTGAATCACACAGTGAGCCCAGTGGTGAACACTTCAGAAGGCAGCAGGAACCTGTGTTACACAGTGCTGTGTATAGGCAAAGCAATTATATTGCTGGCTGCTAGGGGAACCTGCTTAACAAATCAGGCTATAGAAAATGGGGACTACCTGGTGGAGGAAACAGATTGAAAGGAAAAAAAGCCTCTGAATTTCACTTCTGAGGCTGCTGTGCTCAAGTCATTGATTTTTGTGTTAAACTTACTCTGCTATCTCTTAACATCCCCCACCCACCTACATATACCCGTGTTCAACTTCATGCCAGGAGCGTGGGAGCTAGTTTTTCTTACAGTGTTGGTGAACTGGAGTGCTCCTGTTGCTTTGTGGTGTTAACACTAGCTGTGGCACATCTGAGATAGTAAGAGAGACTTTCCCATGCAGGCACAGTGAGGAACCCAAATTCAGAGCATGCACAGCCCCTACTTTTATGTAAAACTTCAAGAGGACCAGCAGTGATGCCCTGGGAGGCAGGTATAGGCAGGCTAGCAGCTCTGCTTTCCTGCATGCATATGTACGTTCCACAGATGTTGGCACTGCTTTCATAAACTGTGGGTGATTTTACAGCAGCATCTGAAGCACTTAAGCCTCATTAGTAGAGTGGGCTCATCAGGGATGATCTAATGAGAATATAAGTAGATGTACCGTTCCCTCCTGCAGTGGTTGGAGGTAATGAGACTGCCATCCTAGAAAGTGTAAAGGAGAGTCATTTGTCAGTGCTAGTAGGAGTCGTTAAGAGAGAGGCTGCACAGGAACTCCAGGAAATAAAACCGACAGAGACATCTGTAAAGCAACACGTGCAGGATGATACTACGCTAATTGTCTGCCTTATACTGTATGCATTATACAACATTACCAGTTCTCTATAAGCGAATTATCTGTGTACCAGATACAAGATCAGCCAGCATACGTTTATGGATGTGAGCATACGTAGTTGTATCTAGTTGAGGTAAAGAGGAGGGTGTAAGAAAGTTTTCTCCTCTGTATATGTAGTGTTGGTGATACAGGCCTTGTAAATTGATTGTGCCCACATTTTGACTACCAGTTCCCAACAGGTAAAATGTACTTGTGACTCCTCTATTATGACAGTCCACAGGTCAATAAATCCCTTTTGATTCTTCTCTTTCGTTGAATATTCTAATTGCCAGTGGAAACAGAAAGGCAGAATGACATGTCTCTATAAAGGTTAGAAATTCTAGAGTTAATTATATCTTGAGGGCGTCTCAGTAGTGATGGGGTTTTTTTTCCCTATAAAACAATTATTTTGCTGAAAAGTAATTCATCATTTCTACATAGAAACAAAAGATGAGTAAAATCAGCTTAACCAAGTCAGGTGTTTCACCATCATGATATCTCAAAGGCTGGACGAGTAGAATACAATATTGGAATCACCAAGTAAAAGACCACAGATTGATATATTGCATTATTATTTTAAATAATCATTCATACTGGTTTTCAGACTTAGTAAACCTAGCGCTTTCTGTTACTTGGCCAGAAGCTTAGCATCTCTGTACCCAAAATAGAAGACCACCATCAAGTGATGTGATTAAAAGAACATCATGTTTGGGGGATGTCATATACATTAAGTCATTCAGAGCTGAAATATCCAAGTGGTAAATACAGAATTTTGCACATACATTCTTCTGGACAAATTTTGTCCAGCCAAGCCCCTTGAACTGTGCGTGTAATTTTTAAAATGTGTGTGCAGATGGATTAACCTGTATACTGGCAGAGGCCTCTGTGGCACATCTCTCTCAGCAAGATTTGTAAAAAGAATTTTTCTTTTTCTCCCTTCTGGTGCCTTTTAGATTGGCAGATGACCATTTAAGTAAAAGAGAAACTTTTGTGCAAAGAAGACTTCCTCCCCCTCCCCCCATTTATGTATTTGTATAAAGTGTGCTGAATCCAAGATTGTGGGTCCTCTTAATGGGAGGAAAAGAAGGAAAGAAAGAAGCTATAGGAAACCTGTAGCTGAAAGGAGGCCTGTAGCTTCTTTTTTGTTGTGTTTTATAGCCCTCCTCTTCTTGTACCCTCCTCTTTTTTATTCCTTGCTTTGTTAATCAGCTTTTCTAGGTTTTTTTTAAGCCCTGGTGCATACCTAAGTGAAAGTGGGTTTGATGTTCCCCTACTTTTCACCCACACCCACATAAAATAAGCACCCACATGGATGGTTTTTGCTTTTGTGAGTTTTTGCACTAGTGTGAAGAATGACACAAAGTGAAAAGCAGCAACATTCTTTTATGGTACACACACAGTCATGTGTTGGATAGCTGGCTGCTAAGTCCTGATGCTTGGGCATCAACCAGCATGGTTCTACAACAGCCCTCCTGCCCTGACAGGCACAGGAACTTTCAGGGCTGTTTGATTGCTGTGGTGGACTGTTACAAGGCAAAGAAAGAGTCCTGGCAAGAGTAATCCAAATGGAACAAACCATGTGTGCAGAATGGAACTTAAGTTTTCAGACATTAGATTCAGATTTGCTAAATCAACAGTGGTGAAGTATTGTCACCAGAGCCAGATTTGGCATTGACAGATATTTGGGGTGGAACGAGTGATACGGGTGCAGCCACCAGATGGGATGCATTGCTTTACAAATTATTTTGCTGTATCAAAAATTTCCTACCAGAGCGCTAAACCAATGAAAGAGTGTGTATAGAACAGTTGTGCCTTTTGATATGGGTCAAGTGACCTAACAGCAATTTTTCTTCTCTAGTTTCTGTATGCTTTTGGTTTAGGGAACTGTAGTAACTGCCGGCATCTGCTTCTATCTGCTTGGGAGTCGGTTTCATTTTGGGCTTGCCTATCAACTACTGTGCTCTGTGCCTGCAACTTTTAAGTCCAAATATCAATCTCTGTACTAAATCATTGCCAAGTAACCTTCCATTCTTCTTTTTCCACGCTGCCCATCTAATCACCAGCTGCAAGCACACAACTCCTGCCTGCATGCCGTCAAAATGAGTCTGAGCTGCTCAAACCTCAACTCCAGCCTGAACGTGAATTTTTGTCTCTGCAGGAATATCAAGGAAAAAAAAAGTCACCAGGGCTACCAGTTCTTATTATTGTTTCTAATTATATTTTTGGTTCAAATTCTTTTCTCCCCGGAGGTTTTGATTCTACCTATTTTGTTTGGGTTTGATTGGGCTTGTTTTTGTCGTGTTTTGTTTTGTTTTGTTTTTATCGCTCTCCCTCTTCTCATTTTGTTTTCTTCATTCTTTCATTGGAGGCAATGAGCCGTCCAGCGGTCGGAACTCCCCTGTCCCTTATCGGCCCGACAGCCGCCCTCTCACTCCAACTTACGCTCAGGCCCCTAAACATTTCCATGTTCCAGGTAGGAGCTGACACTGTATGTGTCTCGGTGTCCTGTCACAGTGTAGAATGTAGCCTTTGTAACTTTTGTCTTGTCTCCATCGTTTCACGCTGTTTACCATGGGGTGCACACACAGGGTTTGGAACTGCCTGCTCCTGGCTTGCTGAGAGGAGTAGTGCATTAAGAAATGGGGGGGGGTTTACCTGTGTCACTGTTTAGAATGCCTTGGTTTTCAGTGTTGATGGCCTGCGAGCTATGTAGGGCTTGATTTTTCTCCCAGTTGCACCAGCTGAGCACTGTCATAACTCTGCTAACTTTGGAGGAGTTGGTTGTGATTCACAGCAGTATGCAGAAGAGAGCTGACCAGGGGGCTATTATGTGTGTTGTTCATTCAGATTCTTTTGGCTTGTTTCAGTCTTGAACCCAACAGTTCTAGTTCAGTATTCCTGTTTTTTAAAGCAGGTGAGGATGTTTCTTGTTTTATGCAATGGCTTGGTGTCCTCAGAGAGACCTGCAGATCCACAAGGATATGTGTGCCTTAGGATATCCTCTCTATAAAGGCCAGTTTCTGTTTTGAAGTGAGCTGCACCATTCTTCCAGCCTCTGAGATCATTTGTCTTGGATTTTAATGGGATGAGGATGCATGTCCCTAGGGTTGCATGTCCCATCAGTGCTAGCTGAAAGCCTTATATACAGTAATCCTTCAGGTCTGCCTGCCAGAGGTTACTGCTCTTCCTCTGTTCCTCAGATCTGGCAGATAAACTGTGGGAACTTCCCTTTCAGTCAGTGTGACCTGGCTTGGCTAAGGTAGGCTGTTTTAACTGCTTAAGCTAACCCAGCTCACTTTGATTTGCGTAAGCTGAAGTACACTTGCATGAATAGCTCTGAGTAATACTCCCTTGCCTGGTGGGAGAGCTATCTTCAGCTGGCACAGTGTAGCCACAGAAGGAGCTATGTTCCTGTCCTCCCTATAGCTTTCTGGTATAGATGTGCGCAAAAGTACTGCATGACTGCCCTTGTAATGTTTATACCTGTTTAATGGTCAAGTAGCTGTAACAGATCACTAACAAGAATTAAATAACTCAGTGCCCTGTGTGCAATTAGTTTGCCTGTTCAGTCAAGGATGTGGGTTCTGCAGGGTAAGATTTGCCTCTGTTTCAGTAGATTTTTAAGGTTAGCTTTCCTTACTACCAAAGGCAAAGTTGTCTGCTTTAACTGGATCTGCCATACCCAGCATGTATTTCTAAAATGCTTTTTCATCTTTCATTCTAATGTAACTGAAAAATTTTCAGGCAGTATGAAGCAGCAAAATGGGTTTATGACGTGAATTTTCTAGCTCCCAGTAGCTTATTTTGCTCTTTTGGACAGGTTTTGCACTGTTGCACTGATTTTGGATTAGCTCTTGTATCTGTAGCTGTACCAAATACGTAAAGTGTTGCCTTGGGTGGGGAGGTAGTTTAGAACAAACTGGTTCCTGCCTTAGATCATTATTTGTAAAAACAGGATATATTTTAGACATGCATTAGAGTTCTGGGGAGTGTTTTTATTCTGATTTGCATTGATAATGTGCAATGTGGTGGGCCTTGCATTAAAAAAAGTTACAAAAAGGAAATAAAATCTATCCTTGTGGTTTGAGAATTAGTGTATCAGTTAACACTGCATAAAGCATCCCTTTGACTCACTGAAGCATAGCTGTTGTTGTCTGTTCCAAATGGTGTGTGAGGCAGCTATTTTGTTCTCCGGATTTTGAAGTTAATTGTAGGCTCACTGCGTTCTCCTCTGCTCAGTCCAGCCAGTCAGTTGGAAAGAAAATTGAGCTGTTATGACTGAAGCGCACTTTTCCACAAAATTTCCACAAAGTTATTTGGGGTAACTTTCCCCAAATGGCTTGCATCTTAACCACTGAAATGTCTTGCTTGTTCGCATTTCCTCTCTAACTTTTATCCCACTGATAATCTTCTGAATGTTTAAAATGAATGATTCATGACTTGGATGCATCCACGTTACAGAATCACCTTCAAAGGACTTCATACCACACGTGTCTTTGACTTTTCACTTGTTCTTATGTTTTGTTTTCTTTAAATAACCTGATTTTGTATAATGCTAGAAATAGCTTTCTGGCTTTTTCTTGTGCTGTGTCCTTGATTTGGTCTGTTTATTGTTACAGTGTGGGAGTTACCTTTATCTACAACTGGAGTAGTTTTCATATTCCCGTTTTTCTGTTTCTCAATTTCACAGATCAAGGTGTCAACATTTACAGAAAACCGCCAATCTACAAACAACATGGTAAATGATCTTTTCCTTTTTATTTTAAAACTGGAGTGTCAACTGAATCATAAAGCATCCAAACTAGTGAAAAGCATTCAGCGTTTGCGTAGTAAGCATTAAATATTAGTAGTACAAGCTTGAAACAGCTGTTACTGCATGTCCTGCTGAGTGATAATGTTTTAAAGCATGTTGTTTCATTTGAATCATGTGCTTTAATCTTGGCTACATTGATATTAATGGCAAAATCGCCACAAACTGAGATTTTGCTGTCTCTTTAGCATTATGATGCCTTCCTGTATTTCACTTCTTTTAGTTTATATTTTCAGAATACAAGTACTGATCATGTTAAAATGGGTTAACAACAGACTGTTCTCTGACAGAGACTTCATGGAATATCCTTATTTTAAAAACACAAAGTACAATAATTTAATTCAACAGCAAAAGATGAGATGTTATTATTGGACTGGAATTCCAAATGCACCTGTGACTTTCAATAAGAATCTTTAGTCATTGAAGATAATATAGGTGACTTATCACTGACGGCAAATTTTATTCTCAAGCTCTGTGCTATAGATCAGGCAGTTTGCTGTACTTCATTTTCCACGTGTTTGGATTCTGAGCTGGACAGCAGTGTTAGTGCTCTAATCTTTTTGGTGTAGACGTTGTTATAGTAAGTCTGAAATACCAATGATGGCAGAAGCCCACGCCTTGCTGGTCTTTAGTGCCTCAGAGCATGGTTCCAGTTGTAAGAGTGTGTTCACTCTTCCCTTCTACTGTGGATAGAAAACTTTGAATAGGAGATGGTTTTTGTGTAATGTGGTGAAAGACAGGTAGCTCTGCTTTTTAAAGACTTTGAGTTTGCTTCCTTTTGCAGACCCTTTAACCAGTGAAATATATTTAGTGTTAAGTAGCGAATTAGCAATACTCATAGGGTTTAGATGAACAGGTTGCCGAGAGCCCCTGAGCTGAGATGATTAGGAAAGCTTGGGAAGTCTCTGTAGTCAGGAGTGAGCATTGCAAGTAACACTGCTGGTAGTTTTACTTCAGGGTTTTTTCCTCTTTCTTTTTTAAGTTTCAAACCATTTGCTCATTTTGGAAGAAGTCTTAACATTATTTTTGTTTATTTTTATGGTTTTAATATATCTCCTCACCTTCCATTAACATGAATGTTTAACCACTGACATCACCACTTTTAACACGTAAGTACTGTTTGAAGTCATGCTTTTGTAAACTCTGACCAGCTTCCTCCATACCTGCAATTATGCTTAGAGTTTCCCAATCCATAAAATGCTCTGAATTCCCAATATCTAATACTGATGTTCCTAAACTATGCTGAACATGTTGGATGAGCAACCCAGTTCTTAATTTCATTAACAGATATCTTTCTGTTAAAAAAAAAAAAAAAAGAGAGAAAATTAAGAAAAAGTCCAGAATTCTTATTTCTGATATGATAGCTTCATATAAGAGAAGGTGATTTGAGATAACAGTTTTCAGATAAGAGGTAGTTAAGGCCTGTTTTAAATGTTTTAAATGAAGTGAAAGCCATAATGCGTATCCTTACATGCTTTTAAGAGACTAGAATCTTAAGTAGCTGCCCTACTGCTGAGATATTTTATTGGTGAGGGTTATTTCATTACAAGTGCCTTTCCCTGACAATTTGATCTGAATGAAGTTTAGTATTTATTAATAAATTCACATCTGCTTTTATTACTACTGCATGCTAATAAGCAAGGGCATGCAGCAGAAAAAATCTATTGGTTAAATAAACATTTATTTCAGATTTCTTTTTGTTTGTTTTGCAGCTTTTCACAGAAACATAAGAAATAATTAGCATCAGTAGAGTTAAAATTCATGTTGTTCCTCTGAACTATGTGTTTTCTTGCCCTAGAGGGAGGACAGATCATACATAAATCTGGTTGCACCTTTGTTAATATTCAGCTGTCCTTATGAGATATTGACAAATAATGTTAGATTGAATTTTCTTACTCTTGCCTAATCATTCTAACACTGTGCAACCCTAGTAAAATCCAAAGCTGATTTGGGATTGTTTTCTGGGTGGGAATGAGGAAGGGGAGGAAGGTTTGATTCCAACCTATTGGCAAGAGAAAGACATTACTCTGCTTCAAATTGCAATCGGAAAAGCAAAACATGAAAATGTTTGCTTTTGAAAGTTAACTTCTTGCAAAGAATAAATATTTGACAAAATAAGGAAGACCTTTATATTGATACAGATTATTACACAGCTAAGTACCCTGATTGCCATCTAGATGCAGCTGCTTTGGCAGCACAGAGCAAGTCCTCCGAGGATATCATCAAGTCCTCCAAGTTCCCAGCAGCTCATGCACCAGCACCCAACGAGATACCAAAGATTGAGACGGACCACTGGCCAGGTCCTCCCTCCCTTGCAGCTATAGGTATGCAAAAAAACCAAAAACAAAAACAAGCAATCCAGCTAAAAAGGTACTGTAAGCAAAGTAGATTAATACTGGAGCTGTAAAAATCAGTAGTGAATAATGTGTCCGCTGCAGGTGTTCACCACGAAGTGTAGTTCTTCTGGTGACACCTCCAGGTATCTGTGAATTTAAAACTATTGAATACTGCTGAGTAGGAGAGCGTTTGCTAAAGGATTTTGGAGTTAATTTTTCCATGGGTTAATGTCTCTGTCATCATGCAGTAGCTTAAAAAATGTGGTGTATCACACAAGCCTGACTTCTTTCAGTTATTGTCTGTTTAATCTTTTAGTCCTAAGTTAATAGCAAATGTTCCACAGAAAATATCATTGCTTCCAACCACATGACAAACAGGAAGCAACGACTGAAGTAGAACAATTAAAAGACTAAAAAAGTCCTGATTTTCAGAGCTAATGTTTCTACAGACTTTGTATTTTTCTTCTGTGTTGTATCACTACGGGTATCTTATTTTTTTTCTTTAGATCATGTGCATCATCATTTTAGGTTTTTTTTGTTTTGTATTTTTTTTCCTTTGTTCATTTTTATTGACCCCTATAGATAAGAAATAGCTAAAATAAGCTATTTAGCCTGGTTCATTTAAGAAATAATGTCTGAAACACTGAAGGTGTTGCCTGTTTCAGGTTTCTGTGAAGAAGTGTACGGTTTTCATCGCAATAGGATTTTGATAGAAGTGCTGGGAGAGGAAGCACAGGATGGGGGAGCTCAGTGACCAATTGAAGGGGCTGCATATGCAGAAGCAAATTTTTGAAAACGTTCTTTATGTAGGATTGCAACCTGACAAACATTATAGTCACTGTGATAACATCTAAATACTTGAAACTCTCCTGACAGTGCTTGTGATAACTATTCTGTGTCTCTGAGGTGGAGTTTTTGATGGAAATTTTGTCTCTCAGCTCAGTCTCTGGTGCTGTTAAACACCATGTTTCCAGATCTAGCAATCTGAGCTCCTTTTTTCTATTACTTCGATTCACAGCTTTTGTATTCAGGACTGTTGGTTGGTTTGGAACTCACATTTACCTTCTTGTTAATTCTTGTTAATTTTATAAGAAGCCTGATAGCCATAGAGCAGGCTATCTGAGTGAGTTTTATTGAGTTTTGAAAAAGTCTTTTGAGTCTGCAAGAAAATGCTGCTTTGTTCATTCAGTAAATCAAACTGCCCAGTACTTTGAACTAGCATTGAAATCTTGAAGCTGTGGTGGAACTGATACACAAAGCTTTCTCTGTACTGTGGTTTTATGGAAGCAGGAGCTGACATGAGACGCAGATCAAGTGGAAGAGAGGAAGATGATGAAGAGCTACAGAGACGCCGGCAGCTGCAGGAGGAGCAGCTCTTAAAGGTGGTTATAAGCTTGTCTTCATGCTGTTCCTTCATGCCATCCAAAAAGTATCCCTTTGTTTTCTGTAATGTCTACTAATGTCTAGCAATGTCTACTAATACCTTAATCAGCTTATTTTATTGATTTTTTTTTAATTGCCATTTATAGCTCAACTCTGGTCTGGGACAATTGATATTGAAAGAAGAGATGGAAAAGGAGAGTCGTGATAGGTCAGCCCTTTCTGCCAGTCGTTACGATTCTCCAGGTAATTCACATAGGCAATAAAGCTAATAATGAACAGTGAATAATGAACATCACGTATACACATACCAGGTGGTCTCCCTGAAACTGAGGGCTAAAAAGTTATTTTGCTCTGTTGTCTGATCCTTGACCATTACTTTCAGGTCAATGGAGACCACTTCCAGTTGACCTGCCAACATAAAGTTGATGATAAAGCTGCGTGTACCTTACAGAATGTATGGAAGGTTGTGATGAGTCTGGGGCTGANATGAACAGTGAATAATGAACATCACGTATACACATACCAGGTGGTCTCCCTGAAACTGAGGGCTAAAAAGTTATTTTGCTCTGTTGTCTGATCCTTGACCATTACTTTCAGGTCAATGGAGACCACTTCCAGTTGACCTGCCAACATAAAGTTGATGATAAAGCTGCGTGTACCTTACAGAATGTATGGAAGGTTGTGATGAGTCTGG
>VZTO01003605.1:0-26588 GCA_013400615.1 Syrrhaptes paradoxus
GCTTTGAAAAGGCCTGGGTTAAACGATGCTACCTGCTTTTTATTCGTGTAGAAAGCAATGCATGCCTGGAAAGGTGATGGCTGCTTTTATAATTTACTCCCAAGATATGGCAATTTGCATTACATTTGGATTTAATTTCTCTGCTGTTGTCCCTACAGAGAAAGAATGGCTGTTTTATGCTGTATTAGAGTGCTGTTTTCTCTTTGACATGGGCACACCAACGCTAATGTGTGAAAACAAAAAATTTAAACACACACAGATTGCCAATACCTTAATTTTTTATGACAGTATTCACATAGTCATATTCTTGTCTGTATTTTTATGGTGGAATTTGCAAATGACTGGTTCAGTATTTGTGCAGTTGTTAGTCTGGAGCTTTGAGTTTTTACTTTCAAAAACAGTATACACTTTGAAAAATTTCTAAAAATTAAAGTTGTTAAAATATTTTTTTTGTTGTTATACTTTAACCTTGTTCTAACCTGCATCAAGTTACAAAGTGATTATGTTTACCCTTTCACAGGTGGAAATGCTAGAACGGAAATATGGAGGCCGTCTCATAACTAGACATGCTGCTCGTACTATACAAACAGCTTTTCGCCAGTATCAGATGAACAAAAATTTTGAGCGTCTTAGAAGTTCTATGTCTGAAAATCGTATGTCAAGACGCATTGTACTGTCCAATATGAGAATGCAGTTTTCCTTTGAAGGACCTGAGAAAGTCCACAGCTCTTACTTTGAAGGAAAACAAGTTTCTGTTACAAATGATGGGTCAAAGCTGGGCTCCCTGGTACAGTCTGAATGTGGTGACCTTGGAGAGCAAGCTGCAATGAAGTCTCCAGCAGCATCTACTGATTTTGCTGATGCTATAACAGAACTGGAGGATGCTTTTTCCAGGCAAGTGAAATCCCTTGCAGAGTCCATTGATGATGCTCACTGTNGGTACATGATGAGGACAGCATCATACAGCGATGTTACGTTATATATTGATGAGGAAGAGTTATCACCACCCCTTCCACTTTCCCAGTCAGTAGACAGACCGTCCAGCACAGAATCTGATTTGAGGCTTCGGTCTGTGAACTCTTCTCAAGAGTACTGGTCCATGACCCACAAAGATGATAAGATAGACACTGATACAAGCTGCAGGAGTACCCCGTCACTAGAATGTCAGGAACAGAGGATGAGAATGGATCATCTACCATTGCTGACTATAGAGCCACCCAGTGACAGTTCAGTGGACTTGAGCGATCGCTCAGAGAGAGGCTCATTAAAGAGACAAAATGCATATGACCGAGGGATCACTAGTCAACAAGGAAGCCCAAAACACATCCCTCACAGTATTCCTGCCAAGATTGTAACCCGAGAGGAACAGGAGGCAAGACACAGGGCTAGGCCTATAGATAGTCATTTAGCTATCAATGGCACTGCAAACAGGCAAAGCAAGTCAGAGTCTGATTATTCTGATGGAGACAATGACAGCATCAACAGCACTTCCAACTCTAATGATACAATAAATTGCAGCTCAGAATCTTCTTCTAGAGACAGCCTAAGGGAGCAAACCTTGAGCAAACAAACATACCACAAAGAAACTCGCAACAGCTGGGATTCCCCTGCCTTCAGTAACGATGTTATCAGGAAACGCCATTATAGGATTGGACTGAACCTTTTTAACAAGTGAGTACAGAGTTTCATCCTTTTGTCTCTCTGTTTGGTAGAAAGATAGCCACCAAAACAAGAATATTTTTCTTGTAGACGAATGTCTGATACTGACTTTTTCAGTGTAAAAATGAGCTGCTTGTGGTGAGTGTTCATGTTAAGAGTATTTACAAGTTGATATCTTCTTAGTTAGCATCAGGGGAAAAGAAAAAATAGAATTACGTGTGTGTGTGTATATATATATATGGTATTAAACTATTGAAGAGGATGCATTTGATTACTTTCTAATTGAAAAATATAGTGGCTTAATCCTGATCCATTTTTGGTGTTGTAACAAATTCAAATTTCTTCCTGCCCTAATCATGTAGGTATTGTAAAACTTGTCATATGGGAATTAGAAATAACAAGCAGCCTAAGATGAGTTTCCTGTTTAACACAGGCAGGGCCTGAAATCTGTTCAGCAGACCTCATCAAAACTTTGATACTAAAAAACACTTCACTGAGTATTTTTATTCTATATAAATATTATTTATCATAAAATTATAATAAAATTTGTGTTTCTGCCTATGACTTAATTTTCCCATGTATGGAGTTGTTTAAAACTTTTATAAAATAACTTTCTGAAGTTTCTTTGTTTTATTGAAATACTTTCTTCTTTGGACCCTCTCATGTGGCTGTAGAAAACCATGAATATTATGATAGAGGGTATCAAATTATATACTGCTTAAACTCTGTATTCGCATTACTGGAGTTACACAGATCTCATTAGAACTATCATAACCAGCAGATACTAACAGCTAGGTGGTTGGCATTAGAATTCCTAGCTTTTCTTCACTGCTTGGTTGCTGCCTGATCTGCCAATTCCCCTTCCCTAGTGTGGGTATTATTTACATAAACTTTTCTGATGCTAGTGCTTATAAAGCTCCTCAGAACACTTAGATGAAAGATGCTAAGTGCCAGAATTTATTCCTCTTTTTCTTTAAAATATTCACAGTGTATAAGATTTTGAAATTTTCTACAGAGTACTTCAGGATTTCTCTATGAAAATTTTGTAGCTTCTGAAGAGCTCATAGGTATTTCAGCGTGCTGCCACAGACCGTGCTTCACAGTCTCCTACAGCCTGAATGAGTTCAGCCCTCTTTTCAGCTAGCATGCTGTCTTCTCTTTCATTTGCATTAATAGGTCAGTGGTTAGTCATATAATAATATGGTATAACACTGCAGATAATTAAAGCTTTTTGTTGCCATCACGTGAGGCTGCACATTACAATAGTAAGTATGGATTGGCCAGGTTTGGCTGTAAAAACTTTCAGGTTTGTTTTTTTATCTTTGTAAAAGGTTAATAGGCCTTTACAGAAGTTTTTAACCAACTGGACATATGTAAGTCATAGGATGTCTGCAGCTTTTACTGCTCATGAAGTAGACTGGGTAGGAAGATATATCAATTTGCCTTTTTTAGAAAATTTGAAAACACTAACATCGTTGGTGTGGGGGCTGAGGAGGAAGGTGCTGGTACTGTTTGGCTGACATTTAAAAGACTTGGTGTTTGCTCATTTTTTTGCAGAGTAATTAAGCCTCAAAAAGTCAATGATCAGTGAACTTCAGCCTTGATGATACAGTCTTGTGAGTCAATTGCAGAAGAGTGTAAGAAAGAAAGGTGAATGGAAAAAGTGCTCAAGCATCATGCAGAGATGAATGAGAGCGCTGGAAGTTGTCAGATGCTTCTAGTCACATGTCGTATTAGTAGGAGGCTGAAAGTGAAAAATAAACATCAGGAATAGAGAAGAATAGAGACTTGTTTGAAACATTGAAGCAATCTTGCTGCACGGACTTGAACAGAGATAAACCTTTATTATATATTGGCTGATAGTAAGACGGCTTGCAGTTTCTTAGCAGTGCCTTTTGAGAGACAGCACTGTGCAGAACTCCGGGCAGCACCTCGGTCTGTGATCTTTTGCTGTGTGCAATTGTTTCGTTCCCCCTCTGCATTTTATCTGCAGTATTGATACAGAACTGAAGATTCTCATTACCTTGTGCCGAGTCACTCTGAATCTACTGATAGCTCAGACAGCTCCCAAGTATCCCATGTATCTTGGTTTTGATTGTGGCTCTCTTAAGTCCACAGATTGTGACATTTCATTAATAGCCTTTCTTCCCCTCTGTGCAATGTCAGGTGTTGAACCATCATAGAATGTGATGGTGCATGGGTCAGTAAACTCTTCTGAAAGCGAGCTGGGAAACTTCCCAAGCTTTATTCTTTAAAAAGTTCAGAAGGAGACTCTTGAGAATATATCAGCGGGATTGCAAACTGTGTTTTGTGAGGGAAGTGAAGGGACAGAGGTTGTGTTCAGGCACTTCCCAGGATTTACTGGTGATGGTTTCTTCGATCATCCTTTTTCCTTTTATATGTGTGCTGTATGGGTGCATTTGTTTCAGTTAACTTGTGAGTGTTATGCTCATTGTTCTCAACACATGAAGTATGTCATAGCAACTTACGTGTCCAAATGTTTTTTGAAAAGCAAGCCACATCCTAGATACTGGTTTCCTTGGCAAAGGCTGCTATTTCACATGCAGAACAACGTAAAGGAGGATTCCCAACCTGGGTAGACATGGACCAGAAAGGGGGTCTGCAGGCCAGATGGAGTTGCTGCTAATCAGTCCCAGCTTCACAGTTTCTCTCTCATGACATGGCAAAAATGCAACTGCTCAGCATCTCGTATGAGCAAGGGTCTGCCTATGCATTCAGTCACACATTGCAAACTTCTTGGGCTTCCCATCTTGTGACCAGATGTGCACCTGTGATACGGTGGGATACATTTTAGTCTGCTCTCCCGTGTTCAAGGCAATGCAGCAGACTCATTTAGATGTCTTTTGATCACGTGATATTTATGATCTTAAAATGAAGGACCAGTACAAGTCTTGGCAGTGTGTTCCTGAGAGGATGTGTGCTCCACCCATGCAGAAGGACTGTGCACAGAGTTGAGAGAAGTGGCTTTGAAGTTACCTATTACAAGAAGTTTCTACCCAATGGCTGCATCTACCAGAGGAAATTTTAGGAATGTCTTTTACAAGAAGTTCATGTTTGAAATCTTTCTTGCAAATTAAGATTCCAAACCTTAATTAACAAATAATCATGTCATTTCTTTCTGGTACATGAAGCTTGGCTGAAATGCAGAGACTTTAGAATCTTAAAGAAATGCATTGTAGTAGAGGAAATACTTCTGGCTTTGTTCACTAGGAGTGTTGTAAGAATGAAGTTTTAAAAAGCATGGAAAGTCACTATCCTCACAGTTGAAATTTCAACAAATGCTTTAAATTTTTTCTGGCTTTTCTATTACAATAATAATTTTCAGAAGTCAGAGTGCAGTTTTCTTACCAGAGGCCCTTTATTAGAATAGTCAGTTATGGGTGGAGTAGAAGTTGAGCACAACTGGTGGTCTAGTTCACTTAATCACCGTTATATGCAAAACATTATGTCGTAGCACAAAGGTCCATGGAGAAAGGAGAACACAGGACAGTAGAGGAAAAAAACTGTAAGTAATTGAAAACCATTTCTTCTAGGAGTTTTAGCACTTTATCATACAATTTGTTTCAAACTGTAACTTGGCATTCAGTTTTGGAACCTTAGTGCTGGTTAAAGAAATACAGTTTTTTAAAGATGTTTTGTGGTATCCACTATGCTAGAACATAAAGTATCACCCAGATTGAATGATTTCTGCCAAAGAAATTGTAACTAAGAGCTTCTGTACATTCTCCTGTTTTTGAATGGCAGTAGTGATTTCACCCTGTCAATAGGCTGTCAGATTGTGTGTTACCATTCATTGCCTTCCTAAAGGAAGGATTGCAGGTGCATGCCCAGAGTGAGGGGGCTCCCAGGGAAGCTTGGCAAGGCCAGCTGTGTTGAATCAGGCATTTTCTTCAGAGTGGTTTGAATGGGTTGTAGTCTGAGAGAAATTACACTAGAAACCATTCCTCCCTTATAGGCAGAAGGAAAACACTGCCTAGAAAGGTTTATTTTGCAGGCTCCAAACCCTGCCAATGCAAATCCAGCCTTTGAGACTGGTTTGCTTATAAACAAGGCTTCAAGAGGGCTTTTGACTGCTGCTTTAAAAAAAAAAAAAAAGTAAAAAGGGCTGTGATTTTATTCTCATGTTTGTTTTGACTGCAGGCTGGAAATACCAGGTTTACCAGTTATTGCAGCCCAATCTGGTAGGATTTTCAGGTTCCATTCTGCTGCTGGTGCACTGATGGCTCTAACAGATTAAATAGGACCAAATGGCTTAACCGCAGCAGTCTGGGGAAACACGTCCTGCCCTTGGGTCAACTTTGCAGTCAGTAGTAGCAGACTGTGATTCTGTGCAGAGCTGTGCATGTGTAGGAAGCAGTATAGTGCCCTATTGTGCCACTGTGATGGTGGCAGTACCTCTGGCTCCTTGCCAAGTATGTGGCTCCCAGGTATGTTTGTTAACAGCACTGCCCTCAGTTACTGTGTCCTGAAACTGCAGGGACACACCCAACTGGGCCATGTCGAATAGAGTACAGTGTAGTGATTATTCAGCTTTCTCTTGGGGAGGGGATGCAGACAGTTTCTGTATTAATAAAGTATTTGCAACAGATCTTGGACAGCATCAGAGTGGCTTGAAAATTTGATGCGACTGTGCCTAGTATGATAAAATATGCAAGATAAAAGTTTGCGTTTCTCAGACTCATTTCTTAATCTAGCAGAGACTAGAGTCATATTTAGTATCTCCTTTGGGACATCAGATATTGGAAGACCCTGTTAGACATCCTGTCGTCTGGCAGCGTTCCTGTGGCATTGTGATTCCTTGTCATGGGAGCCAGTCTTTGCTGGTGCCAATTTCTGACATTACTGGTGAAGAGAGCCTGTGAAGTACAGCTTGTGGGCCATTTGTACCCTGGTGCTCTGCTTTTTATGCTGTGATATAATTTTGTTGAGGGCACTTTTTCTGTAGTGTTTTGTTGAAGGTTTTGTGGCCTACTCTTGAAAGTACACATTGGAGGTGAATGAACATAACAACACTTTACGTTACTAGAACAGAGGCTAGGCTATAAATACTTTTACAATAAGTTTTCCCAGATGCCTTTCACCCCCACCCCCCGTTTTTTGTCCTCTTTTGCTTTCTGGAAAGGGTAGTGACAGATGGAAAACTGTTCCCTCTTGTGTCCTCAGTCCATTACGGCGTACTGTTTTGAAGAGTTTTCTCTAGCTTCCTTTATAACAGGCTATTATCAAGGTTCTCTCAAAGGATTTAGTGACAGAGCTGAAAAGGCATGAGTACCTGTTTGCATTATGCAGTGATGTATCATCTGTTGACCTGTAAGCCCTCAAAGCCCTGCTGGCTTCATTTATTGCATAATGGAGATGATTTTATTCAAAATTTTAAAATCGTTATTGATATGAATTGAATACTAATTCCAGGAGCAGACTTTTAAAAACATGTCTAGATTCCTTGGAATGTTAATTTAAGTATTTCTTTATTTTACTAAGCAGAGAGGGACTTTACTGTTGTTACAACATCTGGACTGCAGATTATTCAGTCACAGACAGTTCCAACAAAAATTAAAATCAAAGCACTCCATGTAGCTTGTCCTCTAACATGCCGAGGAGTTAGTAAGAAGAGAAGAATGTTCTTAGTATGACTCTCATTATTTCTAAAATCGTTTAGCCCTAAGTGAGAACACCCAAAAAAAAAACAACCAAAAACCCCAACCACTCTGTGTTTTGCTTTGTTCTCTGGGTGTTTTATCTTTCCTCCCTGAGGACCCATTTTTCCTGCTTTTTTCCAAAATGGGTGCTTTGATTAGCATACATTATGTCCTGCCCATAAGAAACAGCTGTAATGTGTAACTGTGAGAATTCAACCAATAGTATATTTAAGCGCTGCTTCAAATATGGGTGCAAGGATTCCCTTTATTGTCATTGAAAGGAAGTATAAACTTTACCAAATGTTGAAAGCAAATCTAGCCTTTGGAAGGCTGCGCTATGACCAGCAGTAACTGTGTGTGTGTCCCTGGAACCGTGAAAGAGCCATTACCTCATCCTCTGCCGCCAGCTCCGCCTGCCCTTAAACATTCTGGGCACACGTCTCCCTCCCGCTGCTACGTGCCAGGAATCAGTAACTGGTCTGCTCTAACAATGCCCGGGTGCGTGCTCAGGATACCCCTGGTTATTGGAAAATAACCCTATGACTGGAGGAATTTGCCTGGGTGAGCAGCTCCCAGATGAGTGTCTGATATGACTCTGGATGCCAGAGTTTTAATTCATTTCCCCCCCAAATCTAAAGTGACTGAATTTTGGGGGTGAAAAATGTGACCAACTGCCATTGCAGGCATACAGAAGACAGTTTGAATAGGGAGTAGGGAAGGCTGTGTAGGAACCCTTGGAAGATAAGTTAAGGAAAAGAGAAGGGGGCACCAACTCTTTCTTCCTGTTTAACAATTCACGTCTCACTCAGTTGGGTTTTGTTGGATCTGTAAATGAAAAATCTGGAGATTTTTTAAGTAGTATTTTTGTATTGCCAGTTTAAAAGGCATCACTCTTAAAGTAAATGTGGTTGCCAGTGTTTCCCATTTGCAGTCAGCAGAGTTGCAGAAATTGAAGCTGAAGTTCTTCTGTGTAACTAAAGTGAGGGTGTGGAAAGGGAATTTAGGGCAGGGACACTGGAAAACATTTTGACATGGACTGTTCCTGAATTTCAAGGACATAGTCATCTTAATGATGATGTAACCTGGTTACAGTTGCATGAACATGAAAGCAGTAGTTCTGGCAAACATTTCTCAGAGGGCCAGCAGGTTTTTCATGTATCTTGTCTCAAAGTTGAGTATATTTTGCTCTTCTGGCAGCTGCAAACTCTTTTCCCTGGTCTTTGAGAAAAGCAGAGATGCTGAGGGGTCAGAGGAGGTTAGAACATCCTCATAGAGTGTTTTGGTCCTTTCTTGCGAGGAAGGAAGGAGTGGGGGAAAAGAAAAGCAGGCTGTCCACTGCCAAGAGAGAGGACAATGAGAGCTACAAAATCTGCTACAGCATGATGATTCTGTTTTCACTAGCCAGGACGCGTGCAGCCACTGCACTGCAATTGCTTGGGGTGTGCCGTATGATTCTCTTCACTGTGCTAACTGCTTTGTTCCTCAAGGCTGATGTCTCTTATATGGAAAAATCCTATTTCTGAAATAGCTTTAAACTCTGTTTTTCCTCCTTTATTGGAATAACCACACCTTCTGCTTGGATGCTTTATCTGACTGTTATACACTTTTTACAGTTTTGTAATCAGCTCTGTTTCAGGCCATAATTTTCAGATAAGCCTAAACATTCAGTAGCAGCAATAATGTTTAATGTGTAATTTCCTAGCACTTTACTAGGAGATGGTGACATAAAGAAACTGATTGATTAGACAGAAAGTAACAGAAGAACTGTTCCGGTCAGTTACCCAATTTTGAGAAAACAGATGTCTACAGCGTTTCCTCTCTTTATTTTTCTCCCCCACCAAACAGAATTGGGCAGTGAGATCACTTCCTGGTAAATTCTTTTGTTAGTGACATGAGTATAAATGGACTTTCACTGAATGTAGAGTACTCCAGGTAATTTGGTATAATTGCAAGTAAGCTGTGACCTTCACATCTATGGTGGTAGTTTTTTGGTTTGGTCTTGAACGAACCTGAGAAGTTCATTCAAGACTGAGAAGATTAACATATAGTGGAGAGAAGTCTTCCCCACTGTGGGGGAACCTGCTGGACTCCTGCCCAAATGATGTAACTATCTCCCTGTTTCCACGAGACACAGAGAAGCTGTAGAAATGTGCTGTTTCTTGGCTTATTTTCTTGACCCAGACACACTTTCTTGTAATTACCAGAAGATGCAATTTACACCTAGTTCTTCTTTCTCTCCATTAAACAGTTGTGTAATATGAGGAAGACACTGATCAGGCTTCCCAGTCAGTTTCTCTTAGTATTTTTTTTTTCTTTTCAGTCCCTTTCGTGCCTTGCTGTGTAGTTGAGTGAGCTCTGAGAAGTTGGTACTAGTCTTCATAGTATTTTAAGGATATTGGTTTTTTTCTTCTTTCCCAGGAAGTTTAAAATAGGCATAGTGATTCTCTTAGCTTTGTTGCAGCAGCAGTGGGATATTTGGCAAAAGTAAAGGAAGAGGTACAACCACAGAAACAAAATTTAGCTGTCTGCCAAACTAAGGAGAATGTTCAACTAGCCTGTTGTTGCCAACTTGGCTATTTAAAAATACTTATTAAATTATTCTAAGAAAAGTCTTAAATTCTTGCTATTAAAAAAGCCATCTGTGGATTTTGATGTTCAAGTAATGCTTAGTTTTGTGACAACTGCAGATATTTTCAAAACAGGATCTCTAGTATCAAAGGGAAGGAAGATTATTTTCTTTTAACAGAGGGCTGGCATCATAGCTGCATTAAATTCTCCACCCCAATATGAAAAGATTTATTTGGCAGCAGCGTGTTTGTGAGATGTTTCTGTTTTCTTAGAGGCTGTCAAGACTGCAGTGTTTGTAGTTCTGGTTTGCTTGTTTTCTAGATACTCTCAGTTTATGGTCCTTTCAGTGTAGCGCATGTGTGTGCGCCTAACCGTACACAAGAAACCAGAAAGCATAGATGTGCCTTGAGAAATACTGCAGTTCTTTCTAGATATTTCTCGGAGCTTCTCATTTTCAGTCCGGCTACCTTAATCCCCCTTGTTTCAGGTGGTGGTAAGAAGATTGTGTTTGTGGTTGTTTACCTTGTGGGAATAAACCCTTACTTTGCCTCAAAAGATGTTTTTGGTGTTGCTGGGTATTGAAAATCTAGATTTGGGCAAGCTGCTTTCTGTGCTCGTTTGTTTATTAATGCTTCCATTTTACAGCTCTGTTAGTGTCTGAGCATCTAAAAGGAAATAAAAAGATGTAATGTGGTTTAGGATGCTGGTAAGCTTTGTATGTTTAGCAGGTCAAAAATAGGGAAGGCTTTATACACTTTTGTACTGTGGTTTTGTTGAATGTTTCTGTTTGAGGTGGCACTTGCTCTTCTCTCTCCTGTTGGCCCATGTGGACATAGGCGCTTTATCCCCACTGTGGCTTGGTTAGTACAGCAGATTGTGCAGCTACGGAGGGAACGTGACTGAATTTAAAACGAAACAAACCACCACCAAAACAACTCACAAGCACAAAACAACAAAACCCCTTTTTCTTCTAGTTCAGTTTGTCAGGAAGTCCTAAACCAGCAACTGGAATGGAGAGCAGAGCCTGCTGCCAGTGCTCACCTAACCGTAATGGGTTTGTTTTGCAGTCAGACTGGCTGCACCAGTAACCCTGGTAGATAACAGTAAATGCTGAGTTTGTGCTGGTCTCTTTCTTACCATCTAGAATCCGACTAAAAGTTTTTCCTCGACCAAACTCACTTTCAACTTCACTGCAGTGTTTCTGCAAAAATGGGGTTTCCTACAGTTTGAAAGATAACATTTTGAATATCCAGGTAATGCAAAGCCATATTTCCCAAGTCCCACTAACCTTTGGAATCCGGTGTTGTTTTATGTCCAACAACAGCATAAGATGGCCTAGTTCTAACCCTGTTTGCTTTTGTGGCTTAGCAAGGAATCTGTGTGTCTGTCCCTGCTCCTGTGCTGCCTGCTGGGCTGTGTGAGCTCAGCTGTTGACAGCTTTGCTGTGCACTGACTGGGGAAGTCAGTCTGCAAATGCTGTTACCCTGCCTCTCTTCAAAGGAGGAGCAGCTTCTGACCCTGGCATGCTACTTTCCCAAACTCCAGCAGGTCTTGAGCACCTCTGAAAGCAGAATTTAAGCAGAGGAAACATCAAACCAGGGTCTGGCATGAGATTATTTTGACGGTCCATCTTTAGTAATTCATGGAGCTGTAGGGCTGGTTTTGATTGTTGACAATGCAGATTTTCTGCAGCAGCTAGTTGGTGATTATCTCTGCGGGTTGATGATATTCTCACGTGGTGTAAATGATGGTAATAATGGGTATCCTAAAGTTGTCTGTCAGTGGTTCCTCTGACCAGGTGAAAGTTATTTGAGACAAATAGTTTCAGAATTACAGATGTCTGGATCACTGCTCTCCTTACTAATTTGCTCACGACAATAGAAATTTTAGGAATGCAGTGTACTGTGCTTCTTATATACATGTATGTTTTAGTCTAATGGAAAAAAACTTGTGGGGTTTTTTTTTTTTCCTTTCTATATATTCCTGACTTGGATAAGGAACATTTATCTCAGGAATCTACCAACTTTGATATTATTACCCTATTATTTATTGTTCTTTTTTTCTCATCTGCCCCATGCTCCAAAGGAGAGTTCATTCTTAGGAGAGCCTTGTATGTCATATACATTAGCAAAATTAAACATGCTGACCTTTTTGTGACTTTTCCAAATTCAGCCTGCATAGCTGTTAAGGAAAAGAACCTAACTCCTCCTCAGCTTCACAAGCTATAAACCCCCAACAAACCACCACCCTAATGAGATCTATGCAAATGTCAGCAAGTGATACGAACTTCCAGTGAATTTATGCTTTCAGTACTGCACGTAGAACTTGCTGAGTAAATAAACCATCTCCTTCTAGTTAGTATTGTGCCTAGGAAGGAAAGGCATGATGCTGACTAGAGGAAACAGCAGTCATGTGCAGGGATTTACTATTGTCTTGGCTTTTGAGGGAATGGATTTTTAGGGGGGTTGGGGTTTTGAATTTTTTTTTTTTGCTCTTTGTTTTTTTTAACTGTTGTCTGTGTGTGATTTTTACACTCTTCATTTCTGTGATTTGCTTCCTCTTAAAGATGTCCATTTCCAAAAATCGCTGCAGGATCCAACCTGTCTTCAGAAACACAAAAAAGACAACATTTTTACTGGATGTGACCAGTACTCTCTAAGAAGCGTGATTATTAAAGTACATTGTTTTGATCTGTTATTTTGAAGTTTACATTACTTTCTGCATCAATGTTTTTCCCCTAGAAGTCTCTTTAAACCATCCTAAAGATCTTAAAGGTCTTGTAATTGATCAGTTTCTGGCGAATTCCTTAGCCCTTTATGCAACATCTGAGAATCTTATATAAATATGTTTTTGGGCATCTTTTTGTATTAGTTGATTTTTTTTTTCTTCCTTTCAGTAGATTCCTTTTAATTTGTTTTGGTTGGATTTGGGGTTTTTTTTTGAGATAGGAGACACTTTTAAGCTTTATTTTTGAAGCAATTCTGTAAATATGAAAAGTTCTCTAAATATGCATATCATCAGCTATGTAAGGTGCTAGCTTTAGAGGGTGTATTTTGCTATTAATGTATTCGAATCTGAACATAAACGCTCTGCTTATGCAGCTTCCACAATTGCTATTTATAGACTTCACATCTTCCCTGTTACTGATAGGTGTAATTAATGAGCCACCACTGGGAATTTTCCTAATCACACAAGACTCTTAGTTGTAAGTACAAAACAGCCTACGCTCAATTCTGAGTAGGCAGAAATGAGGATAACTTACGTCAGATGTCCTATTTCATGTTAAACCCATGACCCTTTCCTGTCCCACTCCCTTCTGCATCCAATCATATACTTTAGTAAAATTAGGGTTTGGTGAAAAAAGAAAGTTTGTCCAATTTAAAACAGCTGGTTTTGCCAGCAGTAGAATCCCTGTTTGCTTGTGTTGTCTTTTAAAACCTGCCCTCCTAGAAACCCTGTCAGCTACCTGGTATTTTTTGCCTTTCATGGGGAAGGAGCAAATGAGTTTTCAGTGGTTTACTGATAGTCAAGACCGCAACCTACATGTCTTCTTGGTGCCTTTATGAGGCAATTCTTTCATATTTAGTAATATTTGAAGTTGGTGATGTTGGGGATCACGTAAATTTCCATGAACCTGTTTAGTTCTTCAGTTTCTCTGAATTTGAAAAGACAGAAAATGTTGTTTGTGTTTAAAGACATATAGGCACCCTTGTGTACCTTTTCCTCTTTACCTGTTGTTAGCTTCACTTTTCAAGTAAGATTTTGTTGGAAGTACAGCACTTCAGAATGCTCTTACAAAGTCACAGTTTTCTATTAAGCACTTTTCCTGTTGAATAAGATAACGTCACACTGGTGTGGGGGTGGAAGGGAGTCTACAACAGCAATAAAGTCCCCTGAACCTCCCTAGCTTGCAAGGTGATTATAAAAAAGAAGAAGAAGATTGTTCTTCCAGTAAGCTGTTTGATAAAATTTAGTTCCTTTTAAATTAAATTTCTTGGTCAAAAGTGTTGAATGAATTCAAGGTTTCAGATCATTAGAAAGAGAAATATAAAGAAAATTTGTTGGCAAGCTTGACTTACAGAACAGAAACCAAAATTCACATTTATGAGCTGAATGAGGAGCTGGGAAGATACCCATTGGGTAAGAAAATTTTTCTTTCTCTCATATTTAATACCCACATTTGGCCACAGAAACTTATTATATTTAGAACTTTTATTTGGGCACATTCCCATATAATCCTTAACCTTCAGAGTTCTTCTGTGAGCCCAATAGGAAAACTGAAAACATTGTAGGCTGCCCTGCTCAACGAGTGATACCCTAACAGCTATGGAGTGGTACCAGCTGCCTCTGGCTGCTTGTCCTTTATGCCATGCTTTGGAGTGTACTCTGCTGTAGACTGTAGTTACTGGGGGTGATAAAGAACAATTGTCCTGCTAATACTTGGTCTAAGAAATCCTTTATCCTCGTTGTAGTGATGACTACCGGAACCTTTAAAGAAAGATCAAAGTAACATTACGGAAAGTTACAGTTCTCATCCCAATACCTGTTAGAAGTTCTCCAGAGAAGACCTTTAATTCTTGAGTTGTTTTTTTTAGCAGTAGCTCTGCACGAGCTTAGTCTGGGTGCTTGCTGGTGACTGGGGTCAGCCCCCAAGTAGCTCTTCGGTTGAGGTCTTTCATATTCTCTAGATTTATAGTTGTTTTTCTAGAACAGAACAACAAAGTTAACAGGTTTAAGGGACATGAATTTGAAAGAAACAGAGCTTTTTCACTGTGCAGATGACTCTTACAGGTTTGTTACTCTGAAGTTTAAGCCGCTGCAACCACAGTTCGATTTATCAAGTAGGGAAAGAGTAGTCTTTGTTCCCACAGTTCAGAGTTTTCAGGTACTATTTTCATGTCATTACAGTTCAGAGTTTACATTGCTTTTGTGTTACAACTTTCGTAACAAATTGGACTACTTTCAAATAATCCTAGACCGCAAAACTTCCTGATGCTTCACTGCAGCATGAAGAAAGTAGCGATTGGAAAAGAGCTTGGGGCTTTCAGTGTATTGCTAAGTGGATTTTTAGGTCTCTTTTGGAGACTTACCTAGCCTGGTTTGAAGTGTATTTGAATAAGGTGATTTCATATTGCTGAACCAGAAGCAGAACTTCTTATGTGAAAAAGCAGACCCTGACATGTAAAATGATCATAAAGGCGACATGTGATTTATTTTGCATCAGTTCCTATGTCATTGTATAATTTGAAGTCTTTGGGCTTATGCAGGTGTTAAGAATTCAAGTTGTGGTTTAGTACAATAAGTAACGATGCAGCATTTTCTGTATCTCAAGTAAAGGGTGATCTTTAGATCAAGTTGGTGTTTTGATAGCATACTTCGTTTTCTGTTTTGGTAGTGGCTGGAGAGGAACTCTCCTGGGTTTGGGTCACTCCAAGTTTTATGGACAAATGTAGCTGATTAACAAGGGGGATGGACAAAACTATTTCTGTTCTTGTTGGATGCTGTGAGTTAAAATTCAGAAAGAATAAGAATTCTGAAATACAACTCAAAAGCATATGAACATAACAGTTGCATTACTTACTCACAGAGCACCCTTTTTCTTCTGTGAAGGACGCTCATTTTACAAGATTGTATTGAAAAAATTACCATCTGTGTAATCTTACTTCAGATGAAAAGAGCCACAAAGCTGATGCAAGAAATTGAGAGTTGAGAACTCCCTTTTGATTAAAGCTATATATATTCCTCCGATCTATCTAACTCTTAATAGGGTATTAAGTGTACAATAGTTCAATGTAAAAGAGTGGGAGAACTGAATGGTGATGTATTTAGTAGTATTATTTGCAATTAAAAACCCTGAGGAAGGGTTATGGTTGTATGATCACCTTCTGTGAAAATCCTACGGTCACCTTGTCCTCTGAAGTTGATTTTACTTACGATAAAGGAAATATCTTCCAGGCCATCCAGCATGCTACAAATCATTCACTTTTACAGGTGGACATTATGTTCTAATTCCTTACAAAATAAAGATATGGGCAAAATTACTGGTTCTGTAAACATATCCCTTTTAGTATCTTTAAAAGAAATTACGATTGTCTGTTGCGTCGCACTGTTGGAGGATGCAGTGCACAGTATTTGCTTTGAGGGGAACTTTACATCACCTTAAAATATAAGCAGCATTTGTCTTTATAAGCAGTAGATTTTATTGCCAGAAATCAATTCCATCCCCATCCTTCCTCCCCAACACATGCTTCTTAATATGTTAAAATGAGTAGCTTCAGTTTGCTTTGTTTTGAGATCTGAAAATGGTTACAGCTAAATCAGGAGGTGATGTATAAAAAGTTGTAAAACACTCCAAGAAACTATGAAGGTGCTTGTCGGAGGGAGGGAAATCTGGGGCAATGTTTGTGTTAAAGGACAAGAAGAAAAAAATCTGAGTTAGATGGGAGCGCCGCTATTTTTAATTGCTTCTTTTTGCATGACTGACTTTATTTTTTCCCTTACTTTTCGTATGCTCAGCTTGCAAGTTAAATCTCTTCAGATGTTCTTGTTCAATAAGTTTAACTTTGGCAGCAGCGGGGTGGGAGGTCAGGGGGGTGTTCTTTGTTTCTTGTTTGTCAGCAGCAGCTTTTTAGTTCTGTTTCCAGAAAGTACATCTCTCCCAGCAACAGGAGCATTTAGTAGCTGATGTTGGACTTGTCTTTTGCATTGACAAGAGTTTTGAATTTCATGCCTGAAGCTGCTTGCATATAAAACTTCTCTTTGGAAGGGTTATGGGGCAGGGAAATGGATAATGATATGCAAAGACATGTTTCAGTGCTAGTAAGCTATTAACAGTGAATGTTATGTTGGACAGGGTGGTTACATTTATCCTGAAACTATATTAGTAGTATGTTAGTCAAAAATGATTTGCAAAATTGTTGTAACATTTTAATCAGATGCCTTCAGATCCAGTGGAAAAAAAATTAATAGTTTTGCATTTTCATTTCTCCACAGAAAGCCTGAAAAAGGAGTCCAGTACCTGATTGAGCGAGGCTTTGTGCCAGACACTCCAGTTGGTGTTGCCCATTTTCTCCTGCAAAGGAAAGGTCTCAGTAGACAGATGATTGGAGAATTTTTGGGAAATCGGCAAAAACAGTTCAACCGGGATGTATTAGAGTGAGTATTGTATGTAGGGAGGAGGTAAGCATATTTTAATGTTCAAGTAAGGTGTTTCATCAAGCTAGAGGTAGTAATGGTCTCTGAATTCAGTTTTGTGCTTACCTCTGCATCTTGTTCTAAAGGAGAGGGAAACCAGACTCTAAGGGTTAAGAAAAAAAACATCCACATGAGCAAATATTTATTTCTTTGCTTTCCAGCTAAGTTACTGTTTTTATTATTGATCCAACGAGATACTTAGAAGGATTTATATTCCCTGTAGTTGTGTACATTTACTCTGAATTTATGTTCTCATTTTCTTGGCGTTAGAGTATGTTATTTCAAAGTCTTTTCCCTTCCTTAGGCTCTCTAATAATTTACTGAATGAAACAAAATAATATTATTTGCAACATAAGGCTTCATCAGTAACAAAACATGAAAATAATTATTGCAGCCACATGGCTCAGATGTTAGATAAACAGGGATTTCAGCCTGCACAGGCATATGCTGACAAGATCTACACAAACTGTTCTTTTCCGAAACATTAGATAAACAGAAACTGTTTTAAAAATCAAAGAAATTCAAAGCAGAGAATTATACTTTTAGCAGCATGGTCTTAGATTTCAAACCTTATGTACAGAGCAGACCAAAAAAGAATTTTCTTTATTTTAATAGGGTGTTCATTTAAATCACCTGTTCTTTGGGGGCTTTTTTTATCTGATACGCTGACCTGTAAACATGAATACATCTTAGTCCAGTTTTGTTCAATGAATTGTATAAAAAGTTTAGTTAGAAGTTTAACAAAACTTCTGAGAATGAAAGCAAAAACCCCAGATCTTGCCCATTAAGGAAGACTAGGAATAATTCAGACCACAGGTTTTAACCAGAGTATAATAGAAGCTGTGCTGAAATTTGCATTGGTCTATAGATGCAGTCTTTCTTGAGAACTAAATGTTTATATATAATATTGATCCCATAATATCAATCCATCACAAAAATATTAGGGTTATGGTATCATGATACAAAGTGTGTGCCAACACCTAATATTTTCTCTGCATATTTCTTATAGATTGCTCTCACAGGCTTCGTACAGCAAAGATGTTGCCCATGTTCCCTACAGTCATCCTGATCTTACTGTTACGCTGTCAGAACTTACGTATCTCACATTGCAAGCTTGAACTCTGTGTTAATACAGCTAACACCACGTGTACATATGCCATAGACCTCTTTTAGAGGTCTTCTCTTTCTTTCCCGTGCCTTGTATAGCACAATACCCAGCAGAAGGCAACAGAAGAGGCTCTGTACCAAAGCATGCGGTGTAGTAGTAGCAAGCCTTACAATGTAGTGTAACAGAATATGGCTTGATTTTGATGCAGTCGGTATTCAGCATGAGTCATTATTAGCTACTTGTAATCGTCATCAGTATTTCGCAATTATGAGTCAGACTAGGGTGAAGACTTTTGAAAGAGAGTGGATTTTCTAACTTTTTAAAAGAAAACAGTACAGGTCCAGGTCGAGATGATTTCTAATCTCAGATGATTCATTTTGTGATCTCGAACAAATCATTTGCCCTCACAGTCTCAAACAGACCAGCAGAATATGGGTGAGAAGGATGTCTCTGCTAAGCCAGATGTTGTATCTGTGATGAGGTGAATTGTTACGAGTAAGGTCCTAATCACCTACCTATGACCCCACAACAATCCTTTTATTGAAATTAATTTGTTCTTAAATAAGCTGTTTCAGCTCTGCTTTGGGGCAAGGAACACCCTGTAAATGGTGCAGTTCTCTTGATAGTGTTCCTAACCTTGCCTGCAAATAGGAACAAGGTATTTTTTTCTTAAAAAGAGAGGATAGATTAGCTTTTCATCTTAAATACCGCATGTACAGATTGGATATAGATTTTGTTGAACTGGTAATAGCTCCAGGTTGTTAAATAGAGAAGATGTTTAACAGATCACCCTTTTTCTGTTACACAATTTAATTTCAAGTGACTGCTTTGATTTGAGTTTCCCAGATGCTATAAATTGTGGTTTTCAACTGTTTGAAATCTTTTTTTCACTGAAGCTTAGAAAATATTCAAGAGAGTAGCCTAAATTTTTAACCAAGATCTGCATTCTGGGCCTGCTGTAGTTGCTGCCTGCAGGTAGCTCAACTGTAGGGGCATTGTTTGGGAGGGGGAGCTGGCACTGATGTTGTTGCCCTGGTTGACATTTGGGCACATCAGCCATGCTTCCCAGTGCACTGCTGTTTTGCACTGAGCCTCAGTTTGCTCTCTGCCTGACCAAGGAGTGCTTGATGTAATAGAGATGTAGCTGATGAGCTGACCTTCTGCTGTGTCTTGACTTTGCATTAGAAAACAAAGTGCAGTCACTCAAAGAAAGAATAAAACAAAACATCATAAAGAACAGTGTTAAAAGAGAGGGGGAAGCATGACGTTCTGTTGCTCCGTACAGGACTGCATAATTTTAGTTCGTTAGACTACACGGTTATGTGCAAGACTACGGGCAAATGGTACAGTAGAGAGTCAAGGCAGTTGTAGCTGCGGTGACCCAGCAAATTGTATGTTCCACTCGTGCCTAAATTTGAGCAAGGGATAGTTTTCTGGAAGAAGTTTCAGTTACCTGCTTGCCTAGAAGTGGGGAAGCCTAGCTGCTTCTTGCTTTTACCTGCCAGGGTGATGTAACTATAGTAGTGAATATAAGTAGTTATAAGCTGAAAGAGGGCAGATTTAGATTAGACATTAGGAAGAAATTTTTCACTGTGCGGGTGGTGAGGCCCAGGTTGCCCAGAGAAGCTGTGGATGCCCCATCCCTGGCGGGGTTCAAGGCCAGGCTGGATGAGGCTTTGAGGCTAGTGGGAGGTGTCCCTGCCCATAGCAGCGGGGTTGGGACTCGATGATCTTTAAGGTCCTTTCCAACCCAAACCATTCTGTGATTCTGTGATTCTGTGAAGAAGTGGTCATTCGGCACAGGCTTATTCACCTAGAGTCTGTGTGTACTGAAGTTCTCCTGCAGTGAGTGAAGTCCATTTAATTGTGTTCTCTTTATCATTGTGATCATGATATTATTATCAAGGATTATAATTTTGTTAACCATTTTCTTTAAAAAAAGCTAAACAAGTACATCTGATCTTACTTTCACAATTCCATTTGCTGCATTGACCTAGCCAAAGTAGCTTGTTCCCTTTTTTGTCATGCTATAGCCACTAGAAAAGTTTTGGTTACTATTTTGAAATATTTGTGGAAAAGTACTGGTTCCAGTTAAGAGCATTGACCATGGTGATGCACCTGCTGTCTCCATAGTTCATATAAAAGATTGTTTAAGCCCCTCACCTTTATGTTGTTGGCCAGCATGTTTCAGGAGGACCTTAATTGCTCTAATTACTTCAGTTTGACTCCAGCTTGTCTTTGCATTTGCTTTACACCTTTGAAGGAGAAGAGAGCTTTTGAAAGTGTTACAGAATTTACAGTAGTTGGGAAGACTGTGAACTTTATTGCAGAACTGATAGTAGGTAGTGGCTTTTTAGGTGTGGGTTGGAAAGAGCATGAGAAATACCGAGCCTGTTTGTTTCCTGGTGCTTCTGCATAAAGGGAAAAAATTTCGTGGCAAAGTGAATAAATGGCTTTGGTATTAGTGAGCGTTAGCTAGAATGTTATTGGAAGAAAAATGTGAGCTACTCTAATTTATCACTGAATAGCTATACATTTAAGAAAAGGCTTTTAAATCTGGATTGTGCTTTCTTTCTGCGGTTTCTGCATTACAGTGCTGTTACTTGCAGTGATTCATGTCTGGTTATTTAAAAACTAAAAGCTAAGTTTAAAGAAGGGAAATTTATAAGCTTCGGATTTTGAAGTAGTCTTTAAACAATATATTAGAATGACATGGTTCACATTGTTGATTATATTAAACTGGTTCCTTTTTAGTTTTTTGTCAGCACTGTATTTTCAGAGCAAGAAAGTAATTACTTCTCCATAAGTGTTAACTGAAAGACATGGCAAATGATGGTAAGATGAGAATGACAGTAATAGTTAAAGAGTATCCAAACAACAGTATTTGTTTTCTCCATATATAAGAACATTCATAGACACAGAGCAGTTTGGGTACAGATTATTGTCCTTGCTGCAGGCTGTTTGAGATTTTATATTTTGAGCATTATAAACTATTTATTATTATAGGCATTGTAATAATTGATTGGCCTGGAAGCACAAAGCCAATCATTATTCTTGTGAATGGTATGTCACTTACATTGGTCAGGCATTTGTCATTCCTGCAGCTCTCCTGTTTGTTTTTTTGGGTTTTGTTTGTTTGTTTGTTTTTTAAAAAGGGCCTGCTCACATGTGCGCATTCTCATTGATCTATTATTTGCAATCCTTCCTTCATAGCTTGTCTATAATTATTGCACTTGCTGCTGGATGTTTAAAAAACCTTGGTGAATCTCTACAAGAGATGGAAAACAGAAAGGTTCTTTGGATTTCAAAATCTTACCTTAGGTACTGTATTGTTAGAAATTAAAAGACACCATGGCAATATGTTTTTATCCTAGCTGTGTTGTGGATGAGATGGACTTCTCGACAATGGAACTGGATGAAGCACTCAGGAAATTTCAGGCTCATATCCGTGTTCAAGGAGAAGCCCAGAAAGTGGAACGGCTCATTGAAGCTTTTAGGTATGATGCTGAAATAAATTACTTGGTCACCAGAAACATACTGTTGTCTAACGGACAAACTGGAGAACTGGGGTAGTTGAATATATCTAAGTTATTTCACTGCTTATTTGCACTGTTCTTAGCTACATACAATTTCAAATATAGCGTGTCATTTGTGGTGGTTCTGCTAAGTATGAAATAGGAAGTTTTATTTGCTGGTGCTGTTCATGTACATAATTTGTATTAATATAGCAAGGTTTATAAATTAAAAGTTCTTTCTGGCATCAGTTGAAAAGAAATTCAAGGATTTTTTTTTTAATATCTAACAGTTTGTATCTAATAGTTTGTGAGTGGAATTATAAGACCATTGACATTTTACATTTTAGAATATGTATGCTCTAAACCTTTCGTTAAGCATTTCAACAATAGTGGAATAAAGAGCATTAACTTACCAATACTAACACAAGTGTACTTTATCCAGGGCAGGAGGAGATGTAAACCACCATGTGTCAGTAAGCTAAAATCAATGCTATATTCTTACCTGGTGTTAATAGGTATTAACTAACTGAAAAAAAGAGAAATATTGAGGTTATTGTAGCTCAGAATCTGTACTAAGAAGTGAAGTTACAGTGGTCGTAGAAAACAAAACCCTTCCACGTTCTAGATCAGCTTATGGAAATATGTGGACAGAAAAATAAATGTATGTATGGAACACAAATAAGAGTTTGCTCAGCCTCTGGAATGTAGCGTTTGTTTTATTTGGTGGAATTAGAAGAGTAATTCATAGCTTTGACAGCTTCCCCTCTTTGCTTTTTTACAGCCAACGATATTGTATCTGCAACCCAGGTGTTGTGAGACAATTTAGAAATCCTGATACCATCTTCATTCTAGCTTTTGCCATCATACTGTTAAACACAGATATGTACAGCCCAAATGTGAAACCAGAACGCAAAATGAAGCTAGAAGATTTTGTCAAGAATCTGAGGGGTAAGCAAACTCTAATGACGAAGGTCATGAAAGTTTTTCCCTGTAACTGTCATTGGAGGGATGCCTCGTATTTTCTGGGAAAAAGACAAAATACAGGGCACTTGATTGGGATTTCACCTGACTTTTAATACTGCTGTCATTTTTAATGGCTTTAGTTATTTCTGGAATAGTGAAAACAGAACTAAGCTTATAGTATTTTGTCATTATTATCTTGTCTTTCTTGAGTGGATGTATTGTTGGGTCCTTTTATTCCCATATATGTATGTATAAGGAACAGAAACCACTATGCCACAATGAGAACTTTTGGAATTAAACTAAATATTTCAATTCTCATTGGGGGAAAAACAAAAAAATCACAACTCCAAAACCTTCCTGAAATGTACACCATAAATAGCACAGAAATTTCATTTTGGTATATTTTCTGATCAAGAAACTATTTGCAAAGCTAGGACACACCTAAGCTTGCCATCAGATTGCCAAAAAATTGGTGAAAAAAACAGGTTTTTTATGAAATATCAGCTCAAGCAGCCCTCAGCTGTGCCTAACAGGAATTGGTCGCTGTAGAGCTGAGGAAGAAGATTGTGCATGAAGGGATGATACCTCCTGTTCCTGAGCACTCAAGGAAGAGTTGATCAGACAGCATTTACCTTTTATCACGGAAGAACGCTCAGATGTTAGAGAAATAAAATGAGGCTGAAGTCCCCATCCCTATTTTTTCCTTTAAGATAGTTTGTGCCTATAGGGAAAAGCAGCTTTGACTATAGTTCCATTGCTGTGCATTTGTGCAAAGGCCAGGAGAATTGCCTGCTCAGTCACTGCAACCCTCTCCTCCCCTGCTTATAAGCACAGGATAAGGACTACGTAGTGCGTAGTCTCTCTTCTTTTGGCAACAATGGGTGCAGCAGCATGGTAGCACAATAGGCCCACTGCTGCAGGCACCAGCAAGCACTGACGTGTTGTTTAACAGCCATTTTCTCAGGGATACCTAAAAGCGGGCTGACTGGCAGAAAGACAGATTCAAGTTGCTTGATATATTAAAATATACTGGCACATCTCGGATGGGTTTTTGTATTCAGGCAGTTTGTGTTCATGTGTGCATGTGGTACTTTCATTTTAGTGCTAGTAAAAACAAAATACTTGTGGTGTTCTGGAATTTCAGATCTTGAAAATGAAAGTCCTGTTTGGTGATTTCATGCCCTTAGATTTATATAAGACAGCGATGAATGATCTATGCTTAGCAGATGTTTTAGCTTAGCAAAATTTTAAGTTAGTGTTGAGATTTTATTGTCAAGTCCACAAAGATTTTAAAAGGTTTGCTATTAATCTCTTAGCATAGTACTACAGTTATATTTATATAATACATTCTCTGTGAGCTCCAGCCTGAATACCAGCAATTTCTTCTCATTGTAGGCATTTTTGTAACAGGCTACTTTGTCTTTAACTTCAAATGACTGGATTGCAAAGGGTGGGCTCTGGAAGACTTCCGGGTGTGGAACAGAACAGAGGCGGTTTTGCTTGATTCTAGTTGCAAAGAAACAATTTTATCACAGTATTTTTTATGTTCCACTGGGTGACAAAATATTCTATTTTGGCTTCTGAATGGGAGATAAAATCTGTTTTAAAAATAGACATGCATCTCCCTGTCCCCAGGAAATCCAGCTTTAAGACACTTATTAAGATTGGGCTACTTCGGCTGCTATCAAAAATTCAGGATCAAGCATTCAAGACACTGTGGCATTTGTTAAAATACTTACATGCCAATGATAATCACACAGTGCTAAACAATAATATTGTAACTAGGTTATTTTGATGATTTGTTTTTCCAGAGTAAATTAATTGTTTTTGAAATCATACGGGAAATATTGGTCAAATTAATTTTACTGGATGTTCATAAGGTTCTCTTGTAAAGAGTTATTTTATGAACAGTGTTGAGTAATACTGGGATATAGGCAAAATGGAATGGTTGTTCTGTTTCCTCCCAGTGGTATACACGTAGGAAGAGGTCATATGGAGATTTTAGTGTCTCAAGGGTTATTTAACTCATTTGAGCTTTGATACCGAACAGAGGAAACTTAAAAAAAAAAAAACCCAAACATAGGAAATTAGCCTTTTTATGGCTTAGTTTTAGATTAGGAGTTTCAAAACAAAAAAATCCCAAATCTGTGTAATTTCAGTCAATGTCTTGGTGTATTGGGGGCAGCAAGCTTTTGGACAAAAATCAGTGCTTCAGTGATGAGTAACGTAACTTCTGCTGCTTTGGTAAGGTAGGCACAAGGACAGCATAGGAGATGTTAGCTGACAGTACTGGCAGTTGTGAAGCACAACAGCATAAACAAGTGCATCAGCCATTCTAGGCAACGTTGGCATTACTGTTAGCAGAGGAAACGAAGATTGCCCACGTTTTTATCCTCTCTTGCTGAGAAGCCTACATTGCTGAGAAATAACAGTGTGTGTTAGCTCGTGCAGACCCAGGCTGATAATGGAAACCGTTGGCTTCTGCAGGTGTGGATGACGGTGAAGATATCCCACGAGAAATGCTGATTGGCATTTACGAGCGAATCCGCAAACGGGAACTGAAGACGAACGAGGATCATGTATCCCAAGTCCAGAAGGTTGAAAAACTCATAGTAGGAAAGAAACCAGTAAGTTCACTTGGCACCGCGTGTCAGCCACTGAGGAGGTGTAGGGCAGTGTACGGTACAGAACAATACAGAGGTGTGTTGCTTAGAGGGCAAAAGGCAGAAACTGTCAAAATAATAATTTGCTATAAAGTTGGTTTTAATTTTGGAGCATTCACGATGCAGGTGAATTTTGTTGTTGCAAACCGGTATTCATGAGTGATGGTGTTATGAGTCTTTTAAACTCTTTTCTCTACGTGAAGCTTTACAATTCTGAAATTACACTGAAATATCTGCATCTTAGGCAGCTCTCATGTTTGTTTCAGGTGAATTGAAGTGTGTTGTTCAAGTGATGTTTATGGTATTTCGACATTTTTGCTGTCAGTTATGGCCCCATAATTTACAAGAGCAAGAGAGAACTTCTGTTCACGTCAGCATCTTTTCTCGGCTTTGCAGTTAGCTCTATGAACCACTGTTTGTGAGGGGAGGTTGTGTCAGGTCCCATGGATTCTAGTGCTGGGTTTGAGCATCCGAAGATAACTCTTGCTTTGTTGTGGGAAGAAATCCTGAAATACTTTGCTATATAAATTCATCTTCAAAGTGTCTGTTGGAAAAAGAGAGAGAAAAGGAAGGCCATAGCGTTTTTCCCTTTCTTTTAGGAGATGAATGAACACAGAGATATTAAGACCAATATTTTACATGCTAACAATTGTATATAATGTGGAGAGGGACGAAGGATACTCAGCCTTCCTGAATTCAAGTCCTAGAGTCATCTTCTGAAAATTTTCATGTTAATAGTCACGAAGGCAGCCCAAACCAAAGACAAAAAAACCCGAGACTTGTTTGTTTTTGAAGTCCTGCATCAGTTAATTATCACCTCTAGGGAACTTTGCTGAAGCAGAGACTGATGGGTTGGGGGATTTTTTTATTAAGAAAAAGACAATGGATCTCGAGATTCTCCGTATTCCCTTTAAAGAGCTTTGAATGGTAATCTCTTCTCAGACAAGTCTCAGTGCGGGGAGGGGAGGGAAGGGAATGAGGGACCACCAAAAAAAGAAAATCTAATCTACTTCTGTGTCCCAGTAAGGAAATATTGAGGAGATATCTTGGAAGAGGTAGAGAAGAGAGAAAACAAAATTTTGTTGATAAAAGCTTTAACATATTTTTGAGCAGAAGGGAAATAAATATTCTAAATTCAGTATTTGACAGTCACTTATTCTTTCATATGAAACTCATTTTCCATAATTGTTTGGGGATTTAGGTTTATATATAGGCTTCTGTGGGAAATGGGGGTTTTTTTCCCCCTCGTTCTTTTTTT
>VZTO01003608.1:11123-28010 GCA_013400615.1 Syrrhaptes paradoxus
CCCTAATGAATTTTGTTGAAGAAAATTCTCCATCATGTTCAGTAACTCTCAGTGTTTTTTTGCATAGAGGCTGACAGCATTTCCGAAAGAAAATTAACATGGCTTTCTTTGTAAAATGAGAGAAATACGTAATTTGAATCCCATATAGTGTAGAGTCAGCTGCCTTCATGATTTAAAAAAAACCCAAAACAAACCCTAATACAACAATTATCATTAAGAGTGATTTTTCCACCACATAACTGACAAGTAAATTATCACGTCTGTACCTGCATGTTGAGTTGCTGCTTCACCTTCACCAGTAAACAAAGAGGAAGAAAAAATTGCTTTCAGCGACAATTTTTTTTTCCAAATAGCCAAGCTGTTTGTGTTTTCTTCTCTTTTTCTTTCTGTATATGGTTTGTTGTTGAAAAAATCAGATATAATTAGATAAAGTAGTAGTGGAAAGCTTTTGCTAGAAATCATAGAATCATAAAATCGTTTAGGTTGGAAAAGACCTTTAAGATTATCAAGTCCAACAGTTAACCTACCACTGCCAAGTCCAGCACTAAACCACACCCCTAAGCACCACATCTACACGTCTTTTAAATACCCCCAGGGATGGTGACTCCACCACTTCCCTGGGCAGCCTGTTCCAGTGCTTGACAACCCTTTCGGTGAAGAAATTTTTCTTAATCTAAACCTCCTGTGTTGCAACTTGGGGCCATTTCCTCTTATCCTATCACCTGTTACTTGGGAAAAGAGACCGACATCCACCTCACTACAATCTCCTTTCAGGTAGTTGTAGAGAGCTCCCCTCAGCACCATTTTCTCCAGGCTAAACCTCATTCCCTCAGCTGCTCCTCGTAAGACTTGTGCTCTAGATACTTCATCAGCTTCATTGCCCTTCTTTGGACACACTCCAGCACCTCAATCAGGGAAATTGTGTCTCATTTACTGTTATCCCTTCAGTTATCTTCCTCCATCAGTGCTTTATTCCTATAGCTTTCCTTAAAAATATGAAAAGGTGAATTAATATTTAATAAAATAAAAGCCTTTATTCTGCTTTATTAAATGCTGAAGAGGTATAATGAACAAATGGCTAGTGTGTCAGGTCACAAATATATAGAGCCCATGGATCCATCTAAATTCAGCTCTACTTCCCTTATTTCCTGGCACTTCATAAGAGAGAAACCCTAAATCTTTTTTCTCCTCACAACTCTTTTATGAAACAGATGTCTGGAGAAATTAATTTTTAAAAAGGGAGGACAGTGTTCTTACTGCAGCTTTATCACAAGACAACAATAAGTAGGTATCTCCAATAAACATACCAACACAGAGGAGGCTCATAGTAAAATTTTAAGGAGCTCCTAAGACAGTGAAATCATCAGTCTGATGATTCACATCCCAACAGGGCCCATTTTTCATCAATGGGAGCCTGGTGTAACCAGCTCATATATAAACACTGACAGGACAAACGTCTAAAAGTAGATGACATGAATCCCAACCCAAGCGTCTGTAATTCTGCTTCCTTCTACACCTAGAGGTGTCTCAGACTTGATGGAGGAAAACACCTTGCATGTGCTTGCACCCAAGCAGGATACAGAATCTACTAAGTCATCGCTCTTCCATGAGAGGCTCTGTCCAGTAGGTTTTGTTGGAGATAAGTTGCTGCAGGTCGCAGCCCAGGGTGCAAGGCTGAACTGCTGCCAGTCTAACAGATCACTTTGTGAAGGAGCCAAGGAACTGAGATGCCACCCCATCTGCAGTCCCTGCTGCAAGGAGAGGCCAAACCACTGGCTGTGCAAATCTCTGAAATTGCTCCAGCAGGAACCACTAAAGCTCCTGAGTCAGGTTACTCGGTGGATAGTAGGTACAGCCAGCTTCAAGAGTCCTGGGTTTACTTCTCTCTTCTTTATTTAAATTATTTTTTCTCATAGTTGCAGCCATCAGGTAATCTGTTTCTGGGTGAAGACATTCTCACTCGATCCTAGAAAAGCTATCCCATTGTACAAAAACCAGAATTCAAGGTGAGCGGTGAGGGAAGAGAGGCTGTGCACTACCCTGTGACCTTCTCCTTGGGAAACAGAAGGAGTGCCAGCCTCTTGCTCCCGTGGCTATTTATGTCTTTTATGTGAAAAAGCCATTAGAACAGAGACTGAAATCCAAAAGTCATGACAAGAATATATCTCTCTTTCTTCCTAGATGACTGCAAAAGCAGAGAGTGTATAGCAAAGGAGTTGACACAAAATGCAGATACTGGGTGTCAGGTATGAAAAAGGAAGAAGTTATTTGTGTTTAAAAAAAAAGGCTTATTATCAGTTTATACTGAACAAGAAATTCTTTTCTTATTTATACCACCATAACCTCACTTACCTTGGGTTAGTTAGACCTGGTACACTGACAATTAGACTGTTCTCCCGGTTCTGTTCTGCAGATCCCAGGGAGTAGTTCTGTCACCAAATTCCCATGACCTTCTGCACACACACGGGAGGGTTTTCCCTCCTTTCCCACTGCATTTTGCAGTCTCTTTCTTCCAGGTAATGGTATGAAGAGCACAGAGTATCATCTGAAATCAGGACGAGAAGCATCCTCTCAAAATACAGTGAAGTGCAGATGCTGCTTCAGCTGCAGGACGCTGTATGTGCTGAATGCCAAATTTAGCTTCAGCTTCAAAGAGCATTACAGTCATGCAGTAAAACTCAAGCTAAAACTTTTTCATCTTTTACACCATCTCACATTATTTAGATTTCCAAATGAAAGTTTAAGCAACCCACCGTTTTACTCAGTGAATACAGCAAGCTTTGGGGATCACTTTCAGAAACATCTCATTTGCATCAATTCAGCCGATCTCTTCCTTGCTGAAGAAGATGAAAGTGTGCTTCTATCTTCCATTTTCCTCTGCTCAGACAATGAGGCACTGATTTCTTTCAAATAAGAAAAAGAGCTAGATCAGCAAACTTATTCTCCTCTTTTTCAGAGTTCTTTGACTGTATAATTGAAACGCAGGAAAAAATGCAAGAAAGCAAGAGGCACAGATGTTTACATCACAGGTACCTCAAATAACTTAAAAGTATCCTAACTGTGTGTAGCCTGTGAATATATTTCATGCCTCACTCACTGAGAATTAGCATTGAAAGTCATCACAGTGAACACAGGGAACTGGATGAATTTCAATCTAATGCAGAAACCAGCCACTTATGTTGTTTGATGTCATCTGCAGTCACATCACTGCAGACATCTTTTGCAAGACTAGTAAAAGAAATGTTGTCATTTTTGACGTGGCTGCCTGTCCCTCTTCACTGCTCGAGTGACAGCATTCATAGTACTCTTCCCATTGCACAGTGTATATAACAAACCCAGGTGCAGAGATGAGTCTCCTAGGCTTCCCTTTGAAGAATGTCAGATCAGCTCTGTTTCTTTTAAAACTGCTCCCTTGGACCAGCTGACATTTATGCAAGCTACACAACACGGAGGAATCAAGATTTCAGGCAACTGATACCACTTTGGGGACATGCAAACTGTAATCTAGATGCAAGCTACAAAGCAAAAATTAACAATACATGCAACTGAATGTCACTGGGGTAGGAAAACACTCTGAGCCATTAAGAGAGTTAAGGAAAAAGCAGGTATCAAACAGGTAAAATAATTCACACTGAGCACTACTCCTATTGGCCTTTTAACTTGTCACAGAACATCAATATTGCATTAACGTACAGCCATGTGCAAGCTGTACCGAATGGCAAAACAGGGAACTTGTGACGGCATAAAGGAGAGGGATCAGCCTACCTAATTTTAAACATTTATCTCAGGCACCCTAACAGAAACCTCATCACCTTGGGTTCCTTCTACAGCAACTGAAGAGTGGTAGAAGCACCTCCAGGGGATGTTTCTAGCCTCTTGAGGTCTGAATTGCCTTCTAGTGGTACACCTTGCACTTCATTTCTCAAGAATAAAATGAAAAGCCTTAATTTTGGAATCTCTGACCTTCTCCTCTTAGCCCTCCCCATCCTCCCCTCAATGGCCTAAAGCTCCATTATGCTTCAAAAACCTGAGAGCAACACTTAAATGCTGGGATGCAGTTTCCTGCTGTGGTCGAGGCTGAGATAACTGCTGTCATGAGGGAGACATGTCTTGTGGTTTAGGGAGTTACAGTTTCGTTCAGAAAAGAGTCCAGAACTTGCCCCAACTATCCAAGTGCTGTATGCCTGCTAAATTGGGATAGAAAAAAGTTGGGAAATCTCAGCTCATGTAACAGATCTGTAGTAATGCTTTTTGCAGTGAAAAATAGTAATATTTAAAGCCTTCTCTGTAACTACAACATTTCTCACCCTAGAAGAAGAATATTTATATTATATATAAGTATAATAAGTATAGAAGCAAGAACTGAAGAAAATATATATGTGTCAGTATAATTCAGATTCTCATGGGCATCTGGGTAGAAATAACTTTTAAAGAGATCAGTTTTAAAAGCACTTTTTATCTGTGCGTTCATGACTAACTTCCCAGAAACCAGCCTCTTAATGAAAATTAACATAAACATTGTCTGCAGGTACATGTATGGGATTTCTCTTGGTTTACAACTAAGAGATTCTGACTAACCCAATGAAACCACTGCACCAAGAAATGTCTTTATGTATACAATCAGCCATATACAATCAAAACTAAACTATTTATCTCCTACACCAATGCTGTACAGATTAAATGTTGCCAGTAAAAATGTGCAAAAATACATTTACATTAAAAAATTTACACTTATTCAACACATGAGCAAGCAAACAGAAATGGCGAAAGGAGAAGAAGAAATAAAAGCAATAAATTAAATTTAATTCAGCTTTTTATTTTATTCTAAATGGAAATCACTTCAGAAACGCTTCATGACATAAACAATGGAATATTTTCAAAAAAGGTAAGCTGCACCCTGCACTTAAAAAATGTTGAGGAAACCTTGTTCTTGACCATGGATGATGGAGAGGGGTTAAGCACTGATGGATTTAATTGAGGCTGCCTTATCCTGTTTGTAACCAGCTTTTCCAAGCCTCTGGACTGGGCAATATAAAAGCTCAAAAGGATGGAAAAACTACTATGGTGTCAATGCTGTGTCTTTGTACGTGATGGATTTGTGATTCATAAAACCCAACACAGGAGGAGGATCCCCATCTTACTTGAAGACTCATCCACATACATTGTTGAGAACTTATAAAAGCAGAGCAGAAACTGAAGCATAAAAAGGGGCATGGGGTTTTATCATGTTGCTGTTATTCACAGCTACCTATGGTGCTAAAATTTGAAAAGGCAACTGATTTTTTGAACCCAGATAAAGTTTCTGCTTGCTTTCAATGACTATGGTTCTTTAGTAAATTACTTCTAAATTCAGTGTCCCCATAATATCCATGCCCTTGGAAAAGGTGGGTTTGGGTTACTGAAGAGTCTGGAAAGAAAGGGCTCAGTAATGGTCCTGAAGGTTTAATGTCACTTAGCCATGAGCATCCATTTGCCGGTGGAGTAGCCATGCCCAGGTGGTGTGGCAGTGTACATGGACCCAGACACAGCCCAGTGGGAGGCTACTGGCAGCAGCTCTGCCAGGGTCTAGTGGCGCACACACACACTATATATATATTTATGCATATGTATGCAAACTTCAGTGCTTGGGCTGAAGTTCCCAGCTCCCATCTGCTGTGCACAGTGTGAAACATCTCGCTGTGCAGGAGCCAGAACAGTCACGAGTTCTGCAGAAATCCCACTCGTGCTCCATTTCGGTGTGTTTCCAGAGGCACAGCTTATGCTGACCCCAGGAACAGAGGCAATTTGCATTCACACACAGGAATCAGAGGTTTAGCTGCTGCCTTCCTCTTCATTTTCTCCATTTGACCAGAGGAAGGCAGCTGACATATATACTGCATTATGCTTCCAACGACAGAGAGTACATTAAGATTCAGGGGATTCTCTACATCCAACCTGCATTTTTCATTGCAGCTATTGATACTATGTATTAAAAGACTAATGATTTGGAGGCTCTAAAGTCAGGAAATCATGTCTCTAATGATGCATCTTTGACCTCAGACCTGAAGTCTGCAGCATAGTTTCCTCGTCTGTGTGGATGTTTCCTAAAAGCCTGGCTGAGTAGTTTGTTGGCTAGTACAGCAGCTGCTTGAGTCTTCACCTTTGCCACTTTGTTGTGCTCGCTGCTCTTCACAGAATAGCACTGACTGCTTAGAAAACAAGCCAGGGCAGTACAGGTATTTGAGTCAAAGCATGTGGCTGGCAATGGGAGCAGCTTCATTCAGTAAGTTTTCCATAAAAGTTTTATCTAAATTTCCTCTGCTCTGCTAAATGTGCTGAAATTTGTATTAAGCAAGAACAGTTTAAATCCGCTCTGCAGTTAGACAAAGAGGAGAAGGTTGATAAAAGCAGACATTCGAAATACAAGGTGCACTGTATTAGTTCAGGCCCTGGTCCTGCAGCATGCTTCATATGAGTGGAAGTTGTATGATTGGAACCTCAAGATTTTTAACATAGAAACTTAAAGTATCAGAGATGTCAGCCTTTTCATACCTCAAGAGAAAATATGAAAATTCAGCTCACTCTGACCTGCATTATTGTTATTCTGGTGACTTGGTTTCCTGAGTTCCCCCCATGCTGTAGAAAATATTTTTGAAGAAGAGTGCCAGTATGCACCTTCAGCATGCCAGTAATAGATCCCTCTTTCAAGGGAGCCATAGAAAAACATATTTAGGTAAATGAAAATTTCAAAGGTCAATTTAAATTATTAGGCAGCCAGAAGAACCTTTATTTTTAACCATGTTTCAGCCACACACGTTTTGCCTTCACTGGCAAATGTGTTGATGTGTAAAGTTTCATTACCAAACTTGTTTCTATAATCCATTTATTGGCCTGGATATTTTCTCTGTAGGCTTACTTACCGTACAAACACGATGATGTAAGGCTTGCCTTAGGGAACAGAACTAATGTCATTACTCTGTAGTTTACACTTTTTATTACGTTTTTCTTATTAAAACTGCACTTTAAAAAGACCAGTTCTGAATCCCTTCATTAATAAAGAGCTCCTCATGTGAATATGTGCTCCGAGATATGAATTAAGTCCTGATTCTGAAAAATCATGCCATAAACGTGCTTAATTTTATCTACTTTGAGTGATTCCATTCAGTTCTCAAAGTAAACTCACAAGCTGCAATTCATCAGAGTACTCAGACATATGCCTAAAGCTACCTTTATGCAGGAGAGCCCTTCAGCAGGTGCATTTTCAGTAATATACTCAACCATATATTTAGTTGTATGCACATGCTTAAGTGCTTTATTGAGTTGGGGCCACCATGTCTTGAATGAAGCATATCAATAAGCCTATATACGTATGGTCTATTACTTCATACAAAAGGTAGTCAAATACGTATTTCCAAATACATTAAATGCAAAAGTTAAATCAGCAGGGTAAAACACTATTTTGCAAGACATTAAAAATCAGTAATTAATTAAAAACTTTGTGCTTGATGGGAGATGTCCATTTCTCAGTTAAGATCTCACAGGAATGCACCACATCCACAACTGGAAGGGAGGTAGTCGAGGAATAGATCTCTCATTACACACTAATAATTTGAGTATAATCTGTGTTGTCAGTATTTTTTCTATTAATTATTTAAAGATAGAACGTGTATCCCAAAGTTCAGCAGTCCTAACATTTCTCCTATTCTAATCAATATAAAATTTGACAATAGGAATTGAATCAGCCTGGTGTAGTCACTGAGAACCTTTTGTTTTGTCTTTAAGACTTAATCTACAGTAAAATGCAATAGCAATTGCATCCTCCCAGGTATTCCCATGCCACCTAGAAGGAGACAACATTAGACTTCTCCATACACAACTGCATGCAGTGGTTATAGTTTTGTCTTCAACAGTTCTTGCTTCTTCTGATCATGGTCCAGAAGTCCCAGCAACTGCCTCAGGAAAGGAAGTCCCATTCATTGTGCAGTCACAAGTGTAAAAAACAACATGGCAGAACAGAAGGACTTCTATATGCAGTGTCAAAAGATACCAATTCCTCCTGGAAAAAACTCTGCTGAGTGACTAAGAGAAGCTAAAAATGAAAGGAAAATAAACTTGAAGCAACAGTATTAGAAAAACAGCTTTGCAGTGGTCTTAAAAATATATATCTTGCAACCTTCATATGGAGGTTTAAGAATAATTTCAGGTGAGCTTGATAGCTTACTTTATGACTTTACCACAAGAGTTTTACAGGTCACCCCAAACCCATGCCAAGAAACCTTTTTACTACAGCATCATGCATTCTTTATTAATACTGCAGACAGTTCTGAGAGTCTCAGCCAGAAAGATATGGACAGAGATGAGGGAATTATGAAGAAAAAAAAGGCACAACATTGATTAAACGGTCAAAAGACTAATATGTGGAGAAAGATGAAAATAGTCAACTCTACATCATACAGATGACAAGAAGGCAAAGAATGTAAAAAACAAGAACAAAGAGAAAATCTTAATGCATTGCAAACTAGCAACATGATTATAATGAGATAAAATGTGAGAGAGGGTATCTGTAGTTTAGCTATCAATAAATATCTCTTACTGCAAAGACCTATTAATATATTTTCCTAGGGAAGTGACGGAAGCCCTAGGAGCACTTTAAAACTAACTGGAGAAAAATGGAGAACACTGTACAGAAGAGCAGTGCTCCCCATGGTGGTATGCTGGATGATGAAAGAAGTGTTCACCCGACATGTAGTGCTACAGCTTTAATGAATCTTCATTTTCTGAGTCTTCCCCCTTAGAAATTACAATATGCAAGTTCTATAAAGCATTATGAGCTCTCTTGACTGCTCTAAACAATACTGATGTGCAGGCAGATGTTTTTCACCTGGTCCAGATTCTTTTTTTCTACATTTTTTCTCTTTCTACAGCCCTGTTTTTCCTTGCAGGGCAGTGAATGGGAGCCAGGAGTACACTTGTGAGAGAGCAGCTGTTTTGAACTGGAGCAGGCACACCTCTGCCAGGGTAATACAAAGAGCAGTTAGAGAGCCACTGACAGTTCAAAATGTCTTGCTTTCATTATGCTGCACCTGCCATCAACCCTGTTACATCTGTTAAATTCCCTTCAGAGAAATGTTGTTTTTATGAGGAAAAATGAATAGCTCCCTTTTACTAGATGAAAACCTGTAGATGTATGAAGTTAAGACAATTATTAATATTAAACTAACATCCACCATTTAATAGTAGCTTCTCTTGAGACTAAAGCAGTGACATGAGTTACTATTGTTGCAGAAGGGGAGACTTGCAGTATACTATAAAAGCAATGTTCTGCTTGCGTGTGCAGAGCCACATGTGACAAACGGTGGCAGATTTCATAGGTTTAATGAGTCTCTTTGGAGTTCCTCTCTCTCTGGTTAGTCAGAGGCAAAGCAAGGAAAAAGCTGTGTGCAAACACATACCTCATGCAAGTAGCTGCACAGCAAACAGCAGGAAGCATAATGAGCAAAGAGATGGGTTTTCCTGTGATCTCTTTTCATTGCTTCATGCACGACTGAAAAAACAAAGGCCAGGAAACAAAAAACAGGCTGTGTTTTTGGTTATACCCGAACTCCAGAGTGCAGGGTACAATATGCAGTGGTTGGCTTCAAACTCTGATTTTTATCCCTGATCACTTCTATGTTAGGAACAAGTGCTCCCAAATTGGTTTTACAATATCAGAAAGTAAAATAAGAAGTTTAGTGTGCCCCAAACTTCCTGCTGCATGTTTTCTTCTCTAAACTTGCCCCCTGCCTACACTGCACTGACAGCAAGAGGACATGGTTGTGTCTTCTCTCTCAGCAGGGCTGTAGAGCAACCATCTCAGCCCTTCCCTGTGATGTTCCTCTTTGTAGGATTGACTAGAAATGTCGTGTCTAAACTTCACTGGACTATAAGGTGTCTGGTTTGCTTCTGAAGATGTTCCACTAAATGGTATGGCAGTTTGGCATTGGATTGGTGTGTAATGAGAAATACCAGTCCTTGCAGTGCGCTAATATCACACTTTAGCTTGTGTGACTTTCTCACAACTCTTATGGTTTTTGGCTAAAGCATGTCAGAGTAACAGTCAGCAAAGGTTTCAAAGCTTTCTTCATTCACTTCTTTTTCTTTTTGTATTACCAAGATAGAAAGCTTTAGTTTGTGTTTGGAAAAGATAATTACTCTCACACGTTCTCTGTATGCCGTTACGCACTGTGTGGGTAGTGATGTGAACTATACTGAAACTTAACTTCCTGAGGTATTGTTCAGCTTTACAGGTCACTTATCCATCTAGTCAATAAAAACCGTTATAGTGTGACCAATGTCTCCTATGATTAACACAAAATTATTGCCAAAAAACCCAAGTTAAAACATAAAAAATCTTGCATGATAGCATGCTCTCCGGGAGAAGTGCTTGCCCATCAATTATTACATTATGAATGCTAACAAAACCAAACAACTGTTATTGTTAGTCATCAGCAGCTATCTTTGGTTCAAGACTTATTCAACAAAATGCAGTTGCCTCAAATTGCCTATTGAGTTCCCTTTGAAAATTTTTCTCCTGTGGGGTAAAGTAAGTCCCAGGTAACCTGTGAGACCAGTAACTACAGCTTGCTTGTAGGAGATCTATAAAGGACCTATCAGCTCTGATGTTTCAAATTAAGAGAGGTTTAGCAACATGGTCTGCTGTATCCATAAAACTCTGAACAGTTTTGGGCCTGCTCGAATGATCTTCGTCTTCTCTGTGGAGATGGTTAAAACCCACTTTGTTAAAACTGGAACATGAGCAACTCCAGGCCCAGCAATAGGAATCTCCCAGAAGGCAGGAGATCTCCCACATCACCACAAAATGTCCATAAGTGATTGAATGCAAGAAGAACAACTTAACAGAACAACCCTAAAATCTGGGGTTTTCATCAGTTTTTCAAGTTTAGCTTTGTTTTTTTTGTTTGTTTGTGGTTTTGTCTGTTTTGGTTTTGTTTGCTTGGTTTTTTTGTTTTTTTTTTTTTAAAGAAGCAGCTCATTTGCTTTGTCCTGTTTTGGGTTTGTTTTTTTTTTTTTTTTTTTTGTTTTTTTTTGTTTTTTTTAAGGAGACACCATTTTTAGATATAAGTATTATATTTTATTCCTTAAAAATGTAAGCGAATGCCAGTGGGAGTGTAATTTTTACCTCTGGCTTCATAAGGGAATAAGCTTTCTGTAACAGTTCAGTATGTGTGTCTTTCTGCGTAGTCCTCATCCTGCCACCTCAACATGTTATCTATTGACCAGTCTCCACTTAAAAAGATAGAAGAAGAAAGTTCTCAATTATTGTTAAGCTTCTACATGACAAAGAAAATAAGCTTGCTGCCAGGTAGAAGAGACTGACCAAATTATTTCTTCTTCTTCATCATCCTCAAACAGGAAGCAGCAAACCAGCCAACTCATTGAGAAATGGCATGAAGAAGGACTGCTTGTTAAATCTCAGTCACAGGAGAAGTTTGACCAGAGTTGAACTGAGTTGAAAAACTTAACGTACACAAAACCACCAGAAACCAGGCTTACAAGTGACACAATTGTTCCTTAACTTTGCAGCTGATTGTTTAGGTCCTACATTTGCAGGTTATCCATGCAAATCATATCCATCAGTTATTTTTCAATATTCAGTGTGCATCATTAGTAAGCTTTTGCCCTAGCCACCCCCAGTTTTCTGACTGTTTTTGAAGTACATGTTGAAAAATACCTTAATCAAGTCTTGCTATAAGGTGCCCCTACTTATTCAGTACAAAGCATTGCTTCCAGACAAGAGTAAAAGAAGCTTCAGGGGATTCCAGAGTTCAAATGTCTTGGAGTGCCCCCGAGTAACTATTCTGTCACTACCTGCCTAAAGATTCATAGTGGCACGTGGACAAACAACTTAAAAAACAACCCCAATAATTTACTTACATATAGTAGGACTGCTACCAGTGCCTGGAAATCCCAGTCACTCTAACTGTAGTCTCAAAGGGAAGAAACACGCTCAAGAGACAACCAAATATCAGCATCTTTTTATGATAAGTTATTGATTATCGAACCAGAAATGCTGACACAATACCTTTTACTGACTTGCTTTCCTTGGAAGTTAAGGGTAATTATGACTGTCTTTTCACTCCAGGGTAAAAAATGACATTAATGTGAAATTCCATGAGAATATTCAAAGAACTATGGTGAAAAAAAAGGTGATAACTATCTGATCAGGTGTGTCATAATGGCATAGGAACCTGTAAATATACATAAATTCTAGGATATCTAGTAGAATAAAGCATCACTAAGGTCTATGAAAATAAAGCATTCCTGGATTACTCACTGCTGCAATCAAATAAGCACCTACTCACTAAATCAAAGCAAATTCCTAAATGATAAATGCTTCTGGGAGAAATTGAAGAAGAAGTAAAGTGACTGTTTCATTTCACATTTAGGTCTGAATTTCTAGCACTCTAAGACTTATTCTAGTCTCGCCTACTTAGACAAAAGCTGCAACTTTTTAAAATAGAGATCAAAACTTGGTGGTAGAATTGCAAAATAAACTGCAGTTGTCACATTTAGAAAGGTGAGCCAAAGGACATGCATCTGAAGTGGCAAGCTATCTCCTCCGAGTAGCACGGCTGCTGGGAAAAAATCGTAGATTGGGTTACAAAAGCAGCCTTGCTTCATTTTAAAAGTGGGGGCAATGAAATTTTGGGTTAGCGGCAGTTCACTCATATCTTCATGAGGCAGTATGTTGGCTAAACTGCAGCGCACTTTGTAATCGAACAATGAATACTGAAATAGAAAATATGTCACTATAATAAGCCCCCACAGTAAAAAAATTAATATTAATGCAAAGAAAAAATTGTTTTTCCTTTTGAACCCGGTGAAGACTGCAAAGACAGTGATTATTAAAGAATTCAGTTGGTTTCAAAATTGACCTTAACCTGGAAAAATCCAGGCAAAAGCAGAGGGAAAACAGATTAAAAATTCAATGCAGCATTTCATGGCCTTGGAAACCTGGGACTGGGGTACTCAAGAGCTACTGGCAGCTTGCATTTCAAAGCCGATTTGTAAAGTTGCCAACAGGTCAGTAATCAGTAACTTTACAGAGCATGCAGCTGACACAGAAAGCCAAAAAGGAACAACAAAAGACATAATTGGATCTTAGGACCCAAAAGATGCCATGAATGCATTCATTTTTGGCACTACACATGCTGCATGTTGCGACAAGATATGGTTATAATTAAGGTGATTTGCATATTTTTCATGAAGTTTGGATGCACTGAATTATGAAAATAACCCCTTAACATGAAGCTATTTCACTGGCACTTGGAAATCTCATTTGAAACATTGACAGAAGCACAGAAGAAGTTAGAGAAGAAAACAAAAAACAAACCAAAACAAAACAAAGTCCATTAGATCATCATAGGCATCTGCCTTCCAATGCCAAGTTATTTTCTTTGGTTTATGTAAAAGTCTTTTGTTGAGATTTAAATAGCTCCAGTAAATAAACCTTGCATCAGATTCATGTGGAAACTTTTTAGCAGTCTAATGACATTCATATTTGCCAAAGAAAAGGAACAATAAAGGAATTCACCAAACTACAGACAAAACTTAAGACTTAAAACTTCACAACACTTAAATCTTCAAACCCAAATGGGGAAGTTCTTACACAGCTGTTCTTGATTTCAGAGAGTTATGAGGTTTGAAAAGGACTGAGAGTATCACGTCAGGGCCTATTGAGTAAAACTCCTTCCCTTTAATGTCCCCTTGTCCTTCCTCTCCTGAGCTGTCATTGGCCCTAAGGACTGGATATGCAGAGGTTTCTGGGTTGATGACCACATATAAAGCTGCATCCCATGTCGTAAGGTGTTGGGGATCTGCCCTCTCATGTATTTATCAGATAGTTTTCTTTAACGTAGGAACTGCCAGCTCCACCATCGTCTTGCTTTGAGTCATGCCGTCACAGTTTTCCAGAACTGAGCTCCAGGAAACACTGCACAGACATGGCTTGCAGAGACCCAAATTGGGCACGCGCAACTCCTTGTGTCAGACATGGGCTTTTGGATGGGGCAGGGAACAGCACTGGCAAACTATTCCTGGCTCACAGTCCTCTGACACAGCAGCAAGTGCACAAATAGCAGCTGGGGCTCACACAAGGCTTGAAAAAAACTATCTCACCACCTTCTTCTCCCTCACAAGAGGTGACTGGAGACCTGTGCTTCCTGCTGATGTGTGTGTATATGGACTGAACCCATACGCGAGCAACCATGTGGATCTTCCAGGTGGTCTGTCTGTGATTGTTCTGGGCTTTGACAACCCTTAGATGTAGCATAGTTGGGGTCTACAAAGTCTGAGGAGAATTAGACTATGTTGCATTGTAACTTGGCCATGGCCAGCTTTTCAGTTCTGCCAGCAGCAAGGCAGTCCCCCCACCATGAGGAAGACCCTCACTCATGCTCCATATGGATGCTTCCAACCAGCCCAGGGACAAAAGTCATCCCTTGGGAAAGCAAAACATGCAGAGGCATTTGCAGCATGTGTATCGGTGTAAGAACAAATGGTATTTCTGTTACATTTAGAGCAACTCCAAATCTTAAAGGTTTCTTATTGTCATGGTTGTAGCACTCTTGGCAAACTCTTGGATTCTTCTCCTTGGGAATTCTTGTTGCTCCTGTGCCTGGTCTTTCCAGCATCCAGTTTGTGAGTATATACCTATCTATCTATAAATATCACATATTTACAGTAGGATGTTGCAACTGTATATTTGCTGTATTCACATAAAAAAAAAAGTGTAAATATTAAGATACAAGTGCTTATTCCTCTGGTAATTTGTCATTATTTCACTCTTTTCAATACACTAGCAATAAATATGTGACAGTTTGAGGATTAAATAATTTATTTTTAGGGGTTTTTTTTAGGTTCTTATTTCCTACAGGTTCCCTACAGGAATTAAACAGTGAGTATACAAAATTGGAATATGCAATCAATCTATGTATTTGTGGGTCCTCATTTAGCAGAACAGCAGGCTTTACTGGGGCTTCAGAACAAGTAGCTGTCAGCTTTATGTTTTTGCTCTTGAAGGAGTTTTCTTTCAGGTTTATAGGAAAAAGAAAATCTTAAGTAATTTTTTTGTTATTAGATAGAAGCAGCTGTTCTGCCATTTGAACAGGAAGGATTTAAATGGCAAAACCATAAACGCAGCAAAAGACCTGCTGGTGATCTATTGTGATGGGCATCTCACTCTCATGAAACTATGGTATTATACCACAGTATTAGTCATGAGTTTTCCTAGATATGCACCTTGGATGCAGCTTCTGCTTGTTTGCTCTGCCAGGTACGCTGCAGCAGAAATGCAAGACTGATGTAAAAAGAGCCAAAAGGCATGAACACGGGTTTCCCCTATATTTTTCTCAAAAGATGTTAGCTTAGCAGAAGGCACGGAAGTCAAAAGGCAAGGCAAGGCATGAGGGGGAATCTGCATAACCTTCCATGGTTGTTGTAAACAGAGTGTCATCATGGCTTGATGTGGTTATAACAAAATGAGGTGTCATGAAATGAATACAGGTAATACAGTTCTGTCATTACAATGCCAGACTCACTCTGTTGTCCCCACTAACTAATTCAGGATGCAAATTTATTCGTACCAGGCTCTTGTGAAGGAAGAATGTGATTTATTTTTGAATCTGCAATTGCCAAACTTTAGAGATGGAAGAGATATTACAAAAAATATGGTCAGAGGTTATAGCTATAAGTAGTGAGGGAAAATAAAAGAAAACTAAATTATTTTTTAATTGGTGAAATCTTCCTGTCAATCAATAGGAACTTTGTACTTCAGCAAGCTTCACGCATAGGCCTAGGTATTGAAAATATGTCAATTTGTGGAGCAGCTGGTTAATGAAACCAGTGCAAAGACTGAAGTGAAGGTCCTTAAATCCATTCAAACCTGGTTGTAATTGAACAGGTCATAGAACTAGTTCGGACTGAGGGCAAATATTTTCCCACTCCAGACATATTCTTCCAGGTCAGAGGCAATTTGTTGACACAAAAGGAATCAGAGGTCTGGAAGCAACTTGCTGCCTACACTACTGCCAGGTCTGACATGTAATTTGCAGTGACTTTTTAGCCCTTTCTAGCAGCATTTGGAAGGAAGGCATGCTGTGATGTGCAGGCATGCATGGCTAACTTAGCCACCTAGGGGATGTGCATATCTTGTCAGGTGCTCAGTGAAAGAGGCAGGACTCCACAAGAGGCATTCTTTGCTTGCCCTGCACCACTCATTCCTATAATTTAATAAGCTGATGGCCTGCCTCCCCCATTTTAAAAACTGTTAATAACTGATACATTCACTCATGTGTTCACACACACAAAAGCACAAGATTATGTAAAAATATGGGAAAAAGTCCGAGTATAAATACCAAAAATACAGCAGGAAATAATTTACTAAGAAAGAGTTCTTGAAATATCATATGACCTTTTGATTACGATACACTATTTCCAGGGACATTATTCTTAACAAGCAAGTCTAGGGGTTAATTGTTAATATTAAAATATTGTTAAATACACTACATGATGGATTAAAATCATTTCAACTTTACTGAAAGAACACATGTTCACCGTAAGAAATAATGAAGTAAATAATAGAATCATAGAATGGGCTGGGTTGAAAAGGACCTTAAAGATCATCTAGTTTCAACCCCCCCTGCTGTGGGCAGGGCCGCCACCCACTAGAGCAGGCTGCCCAGGACTACATCCAGGGATGGGGCATCCACAACTTCTCTGGGCACCCTGTTCCAGCGCCTCACCACCCTCTGCGTGAAAAATTTCCACCTAATATCCAACCTAAATCTCCCCTCTCTTAGTTTAAAACTATTTCCCCTTGTCCTGTCACTATCAACCCTGTAAATAGTC
>VZTO01003608.1:28086-53374 GCA_013400615.1 Syrrhaptes paradoxus
GTCCACCAGGACCCCCAAGTCCTTCTCCTCAGGGCTGCTCTCAAGGAGTTCTTCTCCTAGTCTATACAAGTACCTGGGATTGCCCCGGCCCAAGTGCAACACCTTGCACTTGGCCTTGTTGAACCTCATTAGGTTCTCCTGGGCCCACTTCTCCAGCCTGTCCAGGTCCCTCTGGATGGCATCCCTTCCCTCTATTGTATCCACTGCACCACTCAGCTTGGTGTTGTCTGCAAATTTGCTGAGGGTGCACTCGATTCCCTCATCTATGTTGTTGATAAAGATGTTGAAGAGCACCAGTCCCAAGACAGACCCTTGAGGGACACCACTTGTGACCGGCCTCCATTCAGACATAGAGCCGTTGATCACAACTCTTTGGCTGCGACCAGCCAACCAATTCTTTATCCATTGAACAGTCCATCATTCAAATCCATACCTCTCCAATTTAGAGAGAATGTGGTGAGGGACCATGTCAAAGGCTTTGCATAAGTCCAGGTAAATTACATCCGTCACCCCTCCTTTGTTCATGGATGCCGTCACTCCATCATAGAAGGCCACCAGACTAATCAGGCAAAATCTGCCTTTGGTGAAGCCATGTTGGCTCTCTCGGATCACCTCTTGGTCTCGTGCATGTCTTAACATGGCTTCAAGGAAGATCTTCTCCAAACACTTCAGTGTATAATCCCAATGTTTTTTTTTGCACATGTAAGTGAAAAGAAAGCTCTGAAGTCCTCTCTAAGAGTAAAATATCATAAATAATTTTATTGGAAAACATGATCTCTAATGCCATGGACAATCAGAGGTTCTCACAATGTCAGACCTCCTACAAAGTCACCATGAAAAAGAAAAGTACTGCATAGTAAAAGAATGAAACAGTTAAGAAAATATAGATTAGCATTTTTACTTTTCTTTTTTTTTACAAGAACATGGTGTTGATCATTAAATGTACACTATATTTACACTATATATATATATATACCTAACAAAGAACACAACTTATCTACTTTGTCGGACTACATGGTGTCAAAGTGTTGAACTAGATATCCAACTTGCAATTATTCTTCTTATATTATCTTTTAGCCTCTTAAAAGTTCACTTGCAAATTCACTTTATACTGTATACATTTAATGCAGTTTACCCTAGACAAATATTTACAAATATTTACCCGATTTTCAAACTTCATCAAAGAGAGAAACATCAGAAGATATCATCATGTATGTGTACACATTGATCAGTACACATTACAGCAGTTCTGCTTTGAGATGGAGTTTTACATATGCCAGTACAACTTCTTATTTTCCCTGTGACATATAGCTATATGTCTGTGATCCTCTATTTGCTGTCATCCACTATCCAGTTATTGTATCACCATTGGAGAACCAGTTCTTGAAGAAGAAATAACACTCAAACCACCTTGCAAACAGCCTCCTCAAGCCCAGCTGTGTTTGAAACCTATCCTTCTCTGAGGCTGTGCAATCCTTTGCAGAGGGCAGAGATGTCATGCTAGTGTTGGAAAAGAGCTGCTGCAAAGAGGCCGTAGCCTCTATTTGTCAGTTTAGTGATGGATTGCTATTCAAAGCTGTCAAAAACACACTGTGCCTGCGGTGAGAGGACATGGTCTATTGTCCTCCCTCCCCACACATTAAGGGTAGATTAACTTTAGAAATAAAATATAGCTTCTGAAGTCATCCAAGGCAAGGTGTTTTATTATGTCCAGTGATTAGTNTACAGCAGTTCTGCTTTGAGATGGAGTTTTACATATGCCAGTACAACTTCTTATTTTCCCTGTGACATATAGCTATATGTCTGTGATCCTCTATTTGCTGTCATCCACTATCCAGTTATTGTATCACCATTGGAGAACCAGTTCTTGAAGAAGAAATAACACTCAAACCACCTTGCAAACAGCCTCCTCAAGCCCAGCTGTGTTTGAAACCTATCCTTCTCTGAGGCTGTGCAATCCTTTGCAGAGGGCAGAGATGTCATGCTAGTGTTGGAAAAGAGCTGCTGCAAAGAGGCCGTAGCCTCTATTTGTCAGTTTAGTGATGGATTGCTATTCAAAGCTGTCAAAAACACACTGTGCCTGCGGTGAGAGGACATGGTCTATTGTCCTCCCTCCCCACACATTAAGGGTAGATTAACTTTAGAAATAAAATATAGCTTCTGAAGTCATCCAAGGCAAGGTGTTTTATTATGTCCAGTGATTAGTTTTAGGTCATTATTAGTTTTCTACAGAGTGCAGCAAGAAGTACCATAATGAAGTTGCCATCGCTTCTAGTTTTTTACAGAAGGCTATGACAGAAATGGCAGGAATTGTTCCAAAGCATGGGACAACTTTCCACGGAGAGGTGCAAGCTAGTGAGGCAAGCAAGGTTCATTTATTTAGGATTTGAGCTTGGTAAGTGATGTTAACATTTTGTATAGTTTCCACTGGAGCACAGTCTCACCAATACCCGTGGAAAAGCCCCATTCTCAGTCCTCCTTGATCTTACACCTCTGTAACTGCTGTGTAGGACGTCTGTTAACAGCCTCACCAGCCTTCATGTTTTCACCCAAACTGTAGAATAGATTAGAGAGGTTTTGTTAATATATTAGTCTTTATTTTTAGGATATTACAAATATTAATAATTTTTTTTATATACAAGATTGTGAAATTTGATCTGTAAGTAAAATGCCTTCCATCTTCCCTTACCAACACTGGGACTAGACCAAGGCTGATCTCAGAAGGTTGGTTGTCAGATCCATTTAAAGTTTCTGGGTGAAAGGGAGGGTAAAACAGTGAAGATGGACACCAGTCCTTGTTGTTTGCAGTCGGGTAGAAGACAGAAGGCCATCAGGGAAGCTAATGGTCCGTTAGCTACTCTGTGAGGGCCAGGAAGGGGACAGGAGAATATGGACACGGCAGAGGTGGTGGGAGCAGCAGGGAGGGAAAACGCTTTTGGAAACGGGACAGGAAATTGAGTGAGACTAATGTAAGGACCAGGAGGGATGCAGAGAAGGGGCAGACAAGCATGAAGATGAGGATGCAGAGTCAGAGTGCAGGTGAATGTGAGCGGAGGAAATGCCAAGTAGGAAATTGTGAGGAGTAAGTATGGAGGTCAAGCACACGCTGTGGCATAGGAGCTATGCGAAAACACCCAAAGAAAATTCAAGCAGATAGTGGCTTCCACAGCAGGGACAGAGAAATCTGAGTGTCAGGGGTTCCTAGTCGATGGAGTCTTCTGGATCTGTTAGCTAAGAGGTTGCATTTCTGCAGGGGTTTTTAAGGATGAACATAAAACCTGTAACAATGCCACAAACAGGGAAGGGAAGATGGGAAAAAGAAGGAAACTGGAGCTTCTAACCAATGCTTAAAAAAAGAGAGAAAAAGGGCGGAAAGGAAATTTGATTTACAAACAAAAAAGAAGCCCTTGTGTTTTCAAGCAGATATAAATATGGGGGATCAAGCTCAATGTTTTCAAAAGTTTGGATATGGTAAAACTACACTGTTCCTAAAGTTCTTGACCCTTGTGGAAGATTATTTTTTACAGATAAGCCATTGCTCTGAGAACTGGAATTGTCAGACTTTGTTTCAGAGTTGTTATTATTACAGTATATAAATCAATGTAAACCAACTAAGTAATTGCCATGTTGCCTTTCTAGAAGGAGATCACTAAAGATATAGGCACTTACACAGGATAGTTGTAAATTATATTAAACCAGATGGATTTCTAAGGTTAGACAGTCTTCTTCATTCTGTTACATGAGAAAAATAACTGCTAGGATCCTTCTCTGGAGTATTGGAGATCCAATGGTGTCAGACTGTGTTAATATGGTACATTCCAGTGGCTGCTGAGATTTATCTTTTAAAGGTTTGCCAGTGTCATAGTGTACTGCTATTTTACAGTCCAGCAACTTCCAAGGTTTATCTTTTTGCAGAAAGGCATATAAAAGTTACAGCATCTTGGACAGTTTTGATAGGAAGCATCCATAATCACTGAAAGATTGAAAAGTATTTGAAGTTGGACATACTAATAATCTTCATTGCTTTCACAGAAGGTGTCACCTTGTACTTTGTAAATGTATCATGTCAGCATCCCCCAAGAAGGGAGACAAAACTTCTAGAGTGATGGAGAGTGCTGAATAAGTTGTGGGCAGATAGATGGTTTGGAAAAGGCTTTATTGTTTCTTGATTTTCAGCTGTGCTCCACCTGTTAAAAAGTTCATGAAGAACTGCAGCCCATGGGAAGGACTCATGTTGGAGAAGTTCATGGACGACTGTCTCCCATGGGAGGTTCCCCATGCCAGAGCACGGGAAGAGTGTGAGGAGTCCTCCCCCGGAGGAGGAAGGAGCGGCAGAAACAATGTGTGATGGGCTGACCACAACTCCCATTCCCCATACCCCTGCACCACTCAGGATGGGGAGGTAGAGAAAACTGGGAGTAAAGTTGAGCCTGGGAAGAAGGGAGGGGTGGAGGGAAGGTGTTTTTATGATTTGATTTTATTTCTCATTACTCTACTTTGATTTTGACTGGTGACAAATTAAACTAATTTCCCCAAGTCTAGTCTGTTTTGTCCATGATGGTAATTGGTGATTTCTCCTTGTCCTTATATCAACCCATGAGCCTTTCATTATATTTTCTCTCCCTTGTCCAGCTGAGGAGGAGGAGCTTTGGTGGGCACCAGATGTCCAGCCAGGGTGACTCCCCCACAATAATCTCAAACTTTAAGTTGCCTGTAGGTGCTATCTGTCCGCTATTGGTGAAAGGAGCCATGTGAAAGAAGGATTGGTCTTAATAATGCATGTGCAGAACTTGCCGAACCTCCCTGGTCATTAGCGTCACATGAGAGGGAGGCCAGCTGTAGAACTGATATAAAGTTGGATATTCACTGAAAGGTATCAGTACAAAGTGCTGAGACTTGCAACAAGGATCCCAATCAAAACATTCACACATGCAAGATATGTGAAAGACACACGTCCTCAAAAGACATATTTTTCTACATGTGAGTATCTTCATGAAAAAATCAGGTCTCTCTCAACTCTCACTCAAAAAACAGAGAAAAAAAACAGCTTACAGCAGTAAGGTGTATGGCATCATTGTCCTTTATGTGACTCCCTCTGTTTCAAGAAACTAAAGACACCTATGAGGAAAATGAACAGTCCAAGATCATTTTGCAATAAAGCAAGATATGTATTATTGTTTGAACTTCATGCGTCAAACTATATGTAGAAGTCATCATCATGGTAGAAGACAGATATCCTCGACCATGAAGGAACGATTTAATCTCCAAAATATATGGGTGGGTTTGTCCTAAGTCCCCAATACTTCAGCTGCAGTCCTTCTTATTTACCCATTCTCCATTAGTTTCTACTAATTCAGCCTGTATGAAATCCTTTGCTTTGAAGTCTGTTGCCAACTCATTAAATGTTCCAAACTTTCCAGTACATAGATTTATGAGCAATTAAGGGTTTCTCAGACTCAGTATTCAGGAAATACAGCTCATTATCTGCTGCAAAGGCATTTGGCCAATTTAAGTAGATTCTTCAACAGAAAATGTGTTGTTTCCTAACAATGTTGCCCAGTCTCTTCCTTTTTGGATATTTTGTCCTGAATGCTTTTATTCATACCCTACAATGGCTCTAATCTGAACAGCTATTCCACTTAAAAAAATTGTTATATTTTACCTTAGTGTCTTCAAACTGTAAATTTACTGAGCTCATCTAATGGCTCTGATATAATGGATGGAAAAACTCCATTGTCTGAGTTCAGGTCTTGAGACATATATTCAGACAAATGTTTTACCTTATTGCCCTTTTCTCCTTACTCCTGACAATACGTACACAGTATGTTCATGTTAACATATTTTCTCCAAAAATCCAAGGTCCTGCAGTTCATTCTGTCAACTCTGCCATTTGTTTGAAATCTCTATTTTTAAATGGCAATTTTCATTTTAGACCTACAGGAAATGGATATGCATGTGCCGCTATGTAAGAAGTTAGATTTGCTCATCCTTTCTTCTTCTACCCTTTGGATAATTTTGCTACTTGTGCTCAAGTAGTGTAATTTCTATCAAAAGACTGCTCTTTTGAAATTTGTCACTGGGTGGTTCTCTAAACTTTACTAGCAGTTTCCAACAGTACCTTTTATTTACTGGACAATTCTTCAGTGCTTTAAGTAGGTAGTGCTGTAGCAAAGCAATTGCACAAGCAGTTTTGAAAGTTTTATTGTCTGGGTGCAATTTTTTTGTGAATGGACTTGCCATTCAGACTATGCTCAATGCTGTTTGCAAAAGCATCACAAGGAAGGGTATCTGAGTTAAGGTCTGGAGGAAACCATTTGAAATAATGCTGGAGTCCAGCCAGGGACAGCTCTCAGCTCTTTGGTACGAGCAAAAGATCAAGTCGTGGTACAGGGCAAATCACACGCTTGACTTACTTGGTCAAGCACAAACCTCAGTAAAGTTATTAATGTACATAAGTATTTGCAGTTTCAAATCCCATTCTTGGTGGACATATTTGCCATGCTTACCCACAGTTCTAGGTAAAAAATCAGAGATCTTAATCAAAAAGGAAAAAATACACAAACTTCTTTTTGGCTTAAAAAAATCCTCGATAAACAATTTATTAAACTATTTTCTTACCTGCTTGAGGAATCAAATTTCCATTTTTTTAAGGCTTACTCTTTGCAAACCTTAAACTACTGCCTGAATATTCCTTAGAAAGCTGGTAAAAAATGTCATTGCAGATATCTCCAGAATGTGTTTTAAATTATTGTCCAGTACCTACATTTTAACTTCTTCCAGCACTATGCAAGACCACCTTCTGTTTCCCCAGAGCTACTGGTATCTATATGCAAGATGATTAGCTATAATCTCTCAATAAAAGATGACAAATTTTTAATTTCATCAGGATTGCATTGTGCACAGGCAACTCATGACTATTAAATAAAGAGAGAGAGGATAATAGAATGTAAGTTAGTCTATTTATAGGCAAATTAAATGTCTGTAACAAAAAAATGACTACTCACTTTCTGTACTGCATTTTCAAAAATAATAAGAATTTCACAGTTTATTGTCCTTCTCTAGATGAGACAAAGAGTTTGCTCTCCATCAGAAGCAGCTCCTAACTCTAAAGGCTATTGACAGGCAGTGCTAACAGCATTTCACAATTCTCAGTGATTGTGCTGTCATATACATGCCATATATACCATATATACATATTGACATATCATCTGGAATATTGTGTCCAGTTCTGGGCCCCTCAGTTCAAGAAGGACAGGGAACTGCTGGAGAGAGTCCAGCGCAGAGCCACAAAGATGATGAAGGGAATGGAGCATCTCCCTTATGAGGAAAGGCTGAGGGAGCTGGGTCTCTTTAGCTTGGAAAAGAGGAGACTGAGGGGTGACCTAATTAATGTTTATAAATATGTGAAGGGTGAGTGTCAGGAGGATGGAGCCAGGCTCTTCTCTGTGACATCCAGTGATAGGACAAGGGGCAATGGGTTCAAGCTGGAACATAGGAGGTTCCACTTGAATATGAGAAAAAACTTCTTTACAGTGAGGGTGACAGAGCACTGGAACAGGCTGCCCAGAGAGGTGGTGGAGTCTCCTCCTCTGGAGACATTCAAAGCCCGCCTGGATGCGTTCCTGTGTGATCTGATCTAGGTGTTCCTGCTCCAGCAGGGGGATTGGACTAGATGATCTTTCGAGGTCCCTTCCAATCCCTAACATTCTGTGATTCTGTGATTCTGTGATCTAGATGTATATGAGTACAGATGAATACGTGTATGAAATATGTACGTAGACATGTATATATGTGTGCATCTGTATGCAGAAAATCAGGAGCATCAAATGGTCATGAATGGTTTCCCAGGCCTCTGCAGTAGGAAAAATATAAGGTACAATCACCAGCTTTTAAGCATTTCCATTCTAGAGAAAATAATGTCCTGTATGCGAAATACTCTCCTTCAAGGTAGGTTTTCTTAACAACCCTATTCACTCAAAACTCCAGGCCTCACAGTAAGATCTTTCAGTTTCAGTTCAGATTAAAGAAATGAACCAGTGAAAGAGGAAACAAAATGCACCTTTACACAGCTCGTCTATTCGGGTAACACATATACCACACACAAACACTGTCAACAGCTTGGCATCCTGTCCCACACATTTCTATCGTGTAATATGCATTAATAAAAAGCCCCAGTATCAAATGACAGCACCTAGTTAAAGCTCCCACATCAATCATGTTTTTAAAGGAATTTTGTTTTGTGTTTCTAATTGAATCCTTTGAAAATATGCCAAAAAAGGTGAGATACTTTTTTTTTCATCTTTTCGCTTCTGGCTCTTAATTACCCCTCCCTGAAAGGACCAGACATCAGATAATAGAAGACTATTACAGGAAACTTCCAATAGAAAACTGAAATATCTCATTATGAGATTTTTAAGGGACAACATTTTTATTTAAATTATCTGAGACAGACATAACTTTGGAAAGTGCAAAGGTAAAACCCCTGTCTGAGCAGCTGCCTGTCTGATGACAGGCAGAAGCTGAAGAAGGACTCTCCCTGCTCCAGGATCGTTAGCTGAGAATGGGCTGAGCCTTGGTCATTGGGTGATGAGCAGTATCACTGCGTACCATTCATTTGTATATTTGTATATATTACTATTATCATTATGATTGTTGTTATAATTATTGCTTTCAGTATTCTTGTAGTTTAGTTATTAGATTGTTCTCAACCCACAAGTCTCTTTTCCCTTTATCCCTTTAAATCTCTCCCCACCCCCAGGAGGTGGGAGGGTGAGTGAGAGGTTGTTATGGTGTTTTGCCAGCCAGGGGTTCAAGACCACGACACCTACCATGACAAAAAGTCTTAATTGTGCCACATTTGATGCATATGAAGCAAAAAATGGCCCAGATTAGCTCTAACTGCTGCACTCCAAACACGTTTGTATACTGGGACCTGACTTCTGCAGAGAAAACTTCAGCCTGCACTGCAAAAAGCAAAATGTAGTTAGGAAATTTAGGGTTTTCATTCCATTTAAGCAGAAGTGCAGCACTCTGAAAACCATGTTCACTGCAATATGAGCACTTAAAAATAATATAGCGTGAGTAAATTTTCAGCATCATTCTATCACTGTATCCTGTACCTTTGGTGATCTGCGTAACTTTTGGCTTTATTGCATTTGCCTGCTAAGCCCTCTCGAACAATTACTAAGTTCAGCTATTTTAAGTAAAATAGATTTGTCACAACTTTCTCACTCTTTGCTGTTGCTGAACAATGGCAGATGCGCAAAGGCAAGAAAGTGCTTCAAACCCCACCCTGGCCCCACACAGAATGCATGGAGTGAAAATTGAGAGATGGAGCCAGATGCCGCAGAGGTAACATCCTCTTTCCTTTATCATCTCATCTCATTCCTCAAGGCAGCCATTCTGTCCCCTCCGCGCCAGTGACAGTAATCCTGTGCAAAGCAGTGTCACCATGTAGCCATCAAAGGGAAGCAGCAGTAGCAATAATACTCAAGGTGCCTTTCCTATCTTTCCTTTTAAAAAGATCAAACTTTGGGACATTCTGGAGTGTAAGAACAGTTAGATGTGTTCTGTGAAATCGTATCTTCATTGGAATAGGAAACAGAGACAGAACTACTGGCAACTGTTCTGGCTGAAATGCAAAAAAACCAAACATGCTGGCAATATTACAGCAAGAGATTACAGATAGTTATGTACACGTGTACAAGCACATAAACAGATAACTGAGAGACTAGAACTACATTGACTTTTTCTGAGAAAGTACCATATGAAAAGATAATGAGTAAAAGCTCCAGACAAGTGGTCCCTGTAAACCCCCACACCTGGTAAGCTGCAGCTCCCATCTGCCATCCTCCTTGCTTTACTCAGTGCAGTTTTCTTTGTACTGAAATAGCGTATATTAGTGTCATCATCAGATCCAAGCACACTGTTGGGATTTGGATAATAATTCAACTGATGCCTCTTTGGGCTGTCAGCGTGAACATGTGGTGCACTAATGTGCATATATGTGCAGAGATAATGCAAAGTCAAAGGCACAGGCAAAATGTGTTCCTGAACACCGTCCTCTCCCAGCTTGAGCCCTCCATGGGCTCCTATAAATACCCATATACTGGCAAATAACACACGATACTTTCCATGCGCAGGCAGTGAAACTGCCATGGGCACAACTGCTTTGGATGACAGGTAAAGGAACGGACCACCAGTTCCTAACCCAACCAATTAGACACTAGTTCACAGACTTTGCAGGTCCCACTTGTGTTGGCAGTGCTGGTTTTAAACTCATCACCTCACTTCCAGTGACACCCCAGGATTCAATGCCCCAACACTCATCCACAGTCAGGAGCAGGACACTGCTACCCCTGTCCTGGTCCTGGCTGTGCCAGGCTGCTCCCTGCTGCTCCTATAGCTACCCTCAGAACCTCCAGTGGCTTTTTCTTCCAACTCCTTCTTCTTTTCCCTCCTTCTTCTGAGAATATTCCAGCTGCTCCACGTTGGTCTTTGCAGCCTGCTAAGCCACGCCCAAGCAGCCTTCCCATATCTTTCTTTGTCTCCTGGAGATGCCTACAAGACTTATGTAGAGCAGAGTCCCATAAAGAAATTTCAGAATAACAATACTGAGGCCAGTAGTCATCAAGATCAGTCTCTGGGTTGACAGCTTTCTTTTAAAATCCATTTGTATTTACTCCAGTGGCAAATTTTGTCCCTTGAGGCAACTTACCGGTATCATCTTTCCCTAGATAAAATACTAGTATTCAGCACTGGTCTCTATAAATACAGATCTCAACTGCTCATGTATCTTCTTTGACAAGAACGACTATTAAGGTAATAAGAACTTAAAGCTTAAACAACCAGAGGGCAGCTTATCTGAACACACTAAATAACGTATTTCCTGACAACTAAAAAATATTTTCCACCCCTGTGGAATAGAACTAAGAAGATCCTAATTCTTATGAAAGTATTGGTGTATACTTTTGTGAATCAGTTCAGAAATGCAGTAGAGGAAAAGGTTTTCACTAAATATTGTCCTCAGAAAGGCTCAGCCACATAATTCACCCATGTGAAAAGATGTTCAACTGCAGTTGGTGAGGAGACAAATTTAGCCATGATACATTCAGTGCTTCTGTTAGATTTTGGAAGAACATTCTCAATAAGTCAACAACTCTAAACAGTTGAATAGTGAAAATTTAATAATCTTCACATTGGGGAAAGTCAATAAATACTCAGCTCCCGAGGGAATTATTTGGTTGGACTACCAATTTCAGAGGCAGCCAGCCTCAGGAGTTGCAACTAGCAAGTCAATCAAAATAGCTATTTCATTTAGGTACTGCCAAAGTTCAAATCCAAACAAAAGGCTTGTTGGAAACATTGCTTAAACACTGAGATAGGGGTGCACGATGGTCTCTTCTTCTTGGGCGCACCTTCTCCCGGTGGGCAGCATCCCCAGCAGCACTCCACCTAGCGGTGACACACCCTATGGGGAGCAGATCTGCACCCTGCTCAAGGGTTCTGAGGAGAATCAGGTCTATCACTTCTCACCTGGTTATAGGTTATGAGTTCCAGTAGTGACTATATATGCACCATCTTGACAATGGTTTAAAAGAAGCTGTAAGGGACAATTTATGCATTTTATATTTCATAATTCCTCTATCTAAAAATAAACAAACAATGTTAAAAAATCCAAGTGGAAGAGGGTGGATCTCTGTCCCTTCCCTCTGAATGTGCTCACCCATTGGCTTCTGAGCCCAGCTTGACATCTGACCACTGTCTGGACCCCTAACTCCTGTAGTCTTGTTTCCACCATGTCACAGCTTCCCTGGGAAGAGGGAAGGTAGTTGCTTCTCCTCCAAACATAATAAACTGTTGGTTAATAAAAATTTGTGCAAATTTCATCCCATGACAAGGGGAAAAATGAACAAAGAGAAAGTGGCTGGCAGAGCGGCCTAGGTCCCAAGTGGACAGGGGTGCAGGCTTTGGTCTCCACAGAAGCACTGGCTCTACAAGCTATCTCTGTGCAACTCCCTGCACAGCATGTGATGCAGAAAACTTGTCACTCGATGCTGAGTTCTTTATTTGTGCAGAAATTCATGCCACTTAATTTAGCTGGACTGTATTTTATTGCTAAAGTCAGAAATATATTAAGGCAAAGTAAAGCTACTGGTAGGGACCCAAAAGCAGTCAGCTTTGATCTTAACCCCATAACTAGCACTCCAAGTTTCTTTCTTTTGTTCCTCCAGCTGATAAGCAGAGTCTGGTTCTTTGTGTTAATTGTTTTCTATTTCTATTTTTCCTGTCTTCAGGCTTCTGCGACTCCTTTTGAACCTTACTCCAGTCATCCCTTTTGCTAACAATGATACCCAGCCTTGTTTAGTCAGCAAACTTAATGTGCACCCCAGCTTTATATTCTGAGGTATTTCAGGGTACCAGGAAAATAAGAAGTAACCTAGAAGCCACCTTTGAGGAGTTCTATCACCTTCCTCCATTCTCTACAGTGAGAGTATCACAGCATAGCTGAGGTTGGAGGAGACCTCTGGAGGTCATCTGGTTGATTGAGCAGGGCCACCTATAGCCGGTTGCTCTTGACTATGTCCTGACCGCTTTTGAATATCACTGATGATGAAGACTCCATAGCCTTTCTGGGCAACCAGTGCTAGTGTTCAGTCACCTCCCAGTAAAAAAGTGTTTCCTGATGTTCAGATGGCACCTCCTGTGTTTCAGTTTGTACCCACTGGTTTGTGTCCCTCTGGTCCTGTGACTGGGCACCACTGAAAAGAGCCTGCCTTTGCCCTCTTTGCACCCTCTCTTCAGGTATTTACATACACTGATAGATGTCCCTGAGCCTTCTCTTCTCTGGACCAAACAGTCCCAGCCTTCTCAGGCTTTCCTCATATGTGAGGTGCTCCAGTCCCTTAATCATCCTTGTGGTCCTTCCTGGACTCTCTGCAAGAGGTCTTTTGCAATGGGGAGCCCAGAATGGAGCACTGTACTCCAGGTTTGGCTTCACTAGTGCTGAGAATCTTAAAATTCTGGAATTATTTCCACATCTTCTCCAGCTTAATTCATAATTTCCCATCACATAATTCAGTGCAGTTCAGATAAGAACACAGGAATGTGAGGGTGGTCATACTGATAATACTAAAGGTCCATCTGTCAATAGTAAATGTGTACGAAAGAGAATTTTAAAAGGGTGAATAAACAGCTTTCCTTCCCCCAAAATATCTCCTTACCTCCATAAATGTATGGCTCAGAGATTTCCTAATCAGAATAAAAGTATAATGGAATCATAGAATGGTTTGTGTTGGAATGGACCTTAGAGATCATGTAGTTCCAAGCCTCCTGAGAAGGAAGGAGCAGCAGCGACAACATGTGAGGGACTGACTGGAACACCCATTCCCTGCCCCACTGAGCCACCAGGGATGGGGGACAAGGTGGAGATATCAGGAAAAAAGCCTTTGTGCCCAGGAAGAAGGGAGGGGTGGGGGAGAGGTGCCTTTTTAAGANAGCAGCACTCCACCTAGCGGTGACACACCCTATGGGGAGCAGATCTGCACCCTGCTCAAGGGTTCTGAGGAGAATCAGGTCTATCACTTCTCACCTGGTTATAGGTTATGAGTTCCAGTAGTGACTATATATGCACCATCTTGACAATGGTTTAAAAGAAGCTGTAAGGGACAATTTATGCATTTTATATTTCATAATTCCTCTATCTAAAAATAAACAAACAATGTTAAAAAATCCAAGTGGAAGAGGGTGGATCTCTGTCCCTTCCCTCTGAATGTGCTCACCCATTGGCTTCTGAGCCCAGCTTGACATCTGACCACTGTCTGGACCCCTAACTCCTGTAGTCTTGTTTCCACCATGTCACAGCTTCCCTGGGAAGAGGGAAGGTAGTTGCTTCTCTTCCAAACATAATAAACTGTTGGTTAATAAAAATTTGTGCAAATTTCATCCCATGACAAGGGGAAAAATGAACAAAGAGAAAGTGGCTGGCAGAGCGGCCTAGGTCCCAAGTGGACAGGGGTGCAGGCTTTGGTCTCCACAGAAGCACTGGCTCTACAAGCTATCTCTGTGCAACTCCCTGCACAGCATGTGATGCAGAAAACTTGCCACTCGATGCTGAGTTCTTTATTTGTGCAGAAATTCATGCCACTTAATTTAGCTGGACTGTATTTTACTGCTAAAGTCAGAAATATATTAAGGCAAAGTAAAGCTACTGGTAGGGACCCAAAAGCAATCAGCTTTGATCTTAACCCCATAACTAGCACTCCAAGTTTCTTTCTTTTGTTCCTCCAGCTGATAAGCAGAGTCTGGTTCTTTGTGTTAATTGTTTTCTATTTCTATTTTTCCTGTCTTCAGGCTTCTGCGACTCCTTTTGAACCTTACTCCAGTCATCCCTTTTGCTAACAATGATACCCAGCCTTGTTTAGTCAGCAAACTTAATGTGCACCCCAGCTTTATATTCTGAGGTATTTCAGGGTACCAGGAAAATAAGAAGTAACCTAGAAGCCACCTTTGAGGAGTTCTATCACCTTCCTCCATTCTCTACAGTGAGAGTATCACAGCATAGCTGAGGTTGGAGGAGACCTCTGGAGGTCATCTGGTCTGATTGAGCAGGGCCACCTATAGCCGGTTGCTCTTGACTATGTCCTGGCCGCTTTTGAATATCACTGATGATGAAGACTCCATAGCCTTTCTGGGCAACCAGTGCTAGTGTTCAGTCACCTCCCAGTAAAAAAGTGTTTCCTGATGTTCAGATGGCACCTCCTGTGTTTCAGTTTGTACCCACTGGTTTGTGTCCCTCTGGTCCTGTGACTGGGCACCACTGAAAAGAGCCTGCCTTTGCCCTCTTTGCACCCTCTCTTCAGGTATTTACATACACTGATAGATGTCCCTGAGCCTTCTCTTCTCTGGACCAAACAGTCCCAGCCTTCTCAGGCTTTCCTCATATGTGAGGTGCTCCAGTCCCTTAATCATCCTTGTAGTCCTTCCTGGACTCTCTGCAAGAGGTCTTTTGCAATGGGGAGCCCAGAATGGAGCACTGTACTCCAGGTTTGGCTTCACTAGTGCTGAGAATCTTAAAATTCTGGAATTATTTCCACATCTTCTCCAGCTTAATTCATAATTTCCCATCACATAATTCAGTGCAGTTCAGATAAGAACACAGGAATGTGAGGGTGGTCATACTGATAATACTAAAGGTCCATCTGTCAATAGTAAATGTGTACGAAAGAGAATTTTAAAAGGGTGAATAAACAGCTTTCCTTCCCCCAAAATATCTCCTTACCTCCATAAATGTATGGCTCAGAGATTTCCTAATCAGAATAAAAGTATAATGGAATCATAGAATGGTTTGTGTTGGAATGGACCTTAGAGATCATGTAGTTCCAAGCCTCCTGAGAAGGAAGGAGCAGCAGCGACAACATGTGAGGGACTGACTGGAACACCCATTCCCTGCCCCACTGAGCCACCAGGGATGGGGGACAAGGTGGAGATATCAGGAAAAAAGCCTTTGTGCCCAGGAAGAAGGGAGGGGTGGGGGAGAGGTGCCTTTTTAAGACGTAGTTCTCTTTCTCACTATCGTGCTCTCTGTTTGATTGCTAAGAAATTAGATTGCTTTTGTGTTTTTTCCCAAGCCAAGTCTGCTTCTTGCCCAAGACCGTAAGTGGTGGGTAAACCCTCCCTGTCCTTTTCTGGGCCATGAGATTTTTACCTTTTTGTTCCTTCAGTTCTTCTCCCCTGAGAGGCTGTGTGGTGGTCTTAAACCACGGCAGCCCTGCAGGCGTGCGCACATCTCTGACTTCTCTTGTTTATTCCCCATGCTATGTGCATTTTCATATAGGCACTTCAGCTGGGCCCCTGCTGAAGCTGAGTCACTGGCCAGAATTCCTTTGTGCTGCTCTGCTGTGCTCTCCTCCTGACCTGTGATCCTTCTCCAGGCTTTTGGCATCTTGTGCTGGCACTGGCATCAAACTGGTAGGAATGGGAGGGATTGAGGTTCCCCTCCCCTGGCACCTTCAGCTTAAAGTCCTCTTCACCAGCTTGGCAAGCCTGTGACTGACGAATAGGTGTCTATATATTTAATAGCCTTGAAGGGCCTTTTCTTGAATGATTTTTTTTTTTCTGATCACTTTATGAATTTAGGTAAACTTCAAGCATCAACAACATCCTCTATCAAGGAGTCCTTCAGGTGAAGTGTGGCAGATTAGATCAGCTGTGTTTTCTATGTCTAAAAATAAAAATTGCTTTGCCAGGGATAGATAGCAAACTGATCAGACCAAATTTATTTTTAGTAAACATTTTAGCCTCTTTACTTTCCACTAAACTCCATGTCTTCAATTTTTCCTTCCTTGAACTCAGACAGAAGTGTCTAACTCTGTTAGATCACTTTTTCTCTCTGCTTAAATGTAAGAGCTGCGTTTGCTATTCTTCAAACTCTTCATACAATCATACCCTGCTTAAAAATCTTTTACAGGGTGGATCATGAACAATCCCACTTCTGACTGTGCATCAGCACTTTCAGAACACTGAGAGAATTCAGCTCTTTGAATTTTGCTCCCACCACACATGCAGTAACTTCAATTTCATCCTTATCAATGACTAGTTCTAAAAGCGGCAGAACTACTGAATCCTGGTCTCCTATCGCTTTGTGGAGCCCAATGTTAAGATCCTATGATCATTTTCTAACGTCTAATGGGTGCTGAACTCATGTTGCAGATTGGGAGCGATAATAGGGCTCTTCAGTTTTATCCAGTCATCTATTATCTTTGGCAGTTCTGTTCTCCTTCCAAATGTGGCTCAGATCAGCTGGTGGATTTGAAAGCTGTCTCATGGACAGAGATTGCAACATTTAGGGTTCTTTTGTACACGCAGCATACTTTTGACTGCTGTCACCAGGAATCCCATCCTTTATCATGAGATTTCTTCTTTTTCAGACTACAGACAAGCTCTTTGTGTTTCATTAATGCTAGCACTGAAATGGTAGACTTGTTGCAAAGGCTGAAGTTTATACACCTTAGAATTATAACCTAGAACATCTGGAAGGGTTAATCTTAAAAAAGTTTATAATTAAAGACAAAAATTCAAGATTTTTTCTTGCATACATGTCTGATCAAATATTAAGGCCATTATCTCATGAAACAAAACAAATGCTTAATTTTCGTAAAACATTCTAGCAGATGAGGAAAATTCTCTTATTTATGTCAAATCTATATCCAACTCTACCTAACTGGTCATAAGGTTTAATCTGGCTTTAAAGTGTATGTTGCCAAGAAATCCTAGAAAACTGGTCTAACATAAAAAAATTAGCATGATTATTAGAAATGTTTACTTTGTTCCCTTTGTAGCCTTGCCTCCCACTCTAGATTATTTATGTGCCCGTTCATGGATTAAGGACAGGTCAAATGGAACTAAAACACACCATCCGCAAATATAAAGTACCAGTATGCTATAATGTTAGTTGTTCTAAGTACAACAAAATAAACCCAATTCTATTCCTATTCACATAGACTAGTGAGCAGATGATAGTCCCAAGGTTGTTAAAATCGTGTGTTATTCCTTGGTAACTGACAAAGGCATTATTTGTGAGTTTTGAGTAATTATGTATTTATCACTGAAAGTTAATCTTTCACCTATTGCTATATTAGCCTAAAATGATAAAAGCTTGTAATTATTTCTTCATTCATTCCTTGATATTTTCTTAAAGCCAAATTATTTCTATATCTTCATGGAAAATTCCTCTATAGCTGTGGGTGGAAGGAAGGAAGCTTCTTAAGTAATTCTGAATTCATTTTAACAAACTTCCCTTTGCTACATAGAAGCATATTTATGTTTTTAATTAAAAAATAAAGAGGCTGTAAATTGCTGGTCAATTTTGCAATGTTCTGTCCCCTCCCATTAATGCAAATATAGAAGATGAATTTCATAAAATAAATATATGAAGCAAGGATTAATGTGGCAGGCTGATAGTCTCTCTTTTTACAGTACCTAACACAACATAGTTATAACTTAGCTGATGTCTCTCAGCTCTACAGTAATATAAATGTTAATAAATTCCAGCAGTTAAAATGTGACATTCAGAGAAGGATTACTAAACAGGTACTTACATAAGCGTTATCAAGGAGTTGTACCTATTTTATATAACTGATCAGTCATTAAGCACAATAGGGAAAAGAACAATACACAGGGGACTTGCATGGCATTTTGCTTTTTTTATATGCAGACTAGCAACCCAGATAGTATTCAGAAGAGACACAAAGATTATAATAATCAGATTTGCTTTTTCAGTGCTGTCACCATTACTGGGTTAGCTGCACATCAGATCTCTCCTCAGTCCCTCCCTGTCTCACGTGTGCCTTCCTGAGTGGCAGCTGATCTGCTCCATCCCCTCTGAGGTTCAGTCCTGCAGATCCCTGACTCACAGCCCCATTCCCAGCTGCAGTGGGCTATCTGGCCAATTGTGTCTCCACAGCAAACCCTGCTGAACATAGTGCTTGAATGGATCTTTATTTGGTTGACTTCCAGTAGGGGATGCAATGACTCAGGATAGCTTTTTTGATGCAAAAGTACAGCACTAAGACCATATGATTATAAAAGTCCCCAAACCAGAAGCAACTGAGTAAAGGTTATTTAATCTAAAACTTAAGTAGGTATAACTCATACTCATGTCTGAACCTATCCCTAGAGAATAGAAAGTCACTAGGATGTAATACCAATCTCTCTATTCCTCTTCTTTCCCTTCCCTGTCAGAGCTCAACATTTTTCAGATTTTTTAGATGTGTGAAACTCCTCAGAGCAACATAGCTCCTAGTTATTCCTCAGAACATACTCCAGCAAGGGACACATGAAAGACACTGAAAAAAAATTCTTGTACATTCTTCCATTCTTAAAATTGGTTTAAATCTGAAAATTTTACTGTATGATCTCGTTGCCATTCCCAAAAAATCAATCTGAGTCAGCTCAAAAGTCTAAAAAAAATTTAAAAATCCCTGCAAAATAAAAATAAACATAGACTCTTATTCACTAGGTACAAAAATTCCCCAATCTTAGCATGATCAGAAGTCAAGGATGATAAAAGGATTTTTTAGGTTCAGATAAATGACCATTGTTCCAAATAAAAATTATCAAGGAACTTTAGATTAATAGAATCATAAAACAGTTAGGGCTGGAAGCGACCTTAAAGAACATCTACTTCCAACCTCCATGCTATGGGCAGGGAGAAATTCCACTATATCAGGTTGCTCAAAGCCTCATCCAGCCTGGCCTTGAACACCTCCAGGGATGGGGCATCCACAACTTCCCTGGGTAACCTGTTCCAGTGCCTCACCACCCTCACAGGAAAAAACTTCCTCCTAATATGTAATCTAAATCCACCCTCTTTCAGTTTAAAACTGCTACTCCTTTTCCTTTCACTATGCTCCCTGGTCAAGAGCCCCTCCCCATCTCTCCTGTAGGCCCCCTTTAACTACTGTCAGGCTGCTCTAAGGTCTCCCCAGAGCCTTCTGTCCTCCAGGCTAAACAAGCCCAACTCACTCAGCCTGTCCTCATACAGCAGGTATTTCAGCCCTCTGACCATTTTTGTGGTTCTCCTCTGGACTTGCTCCAACAGGTCCATGTCTTACCTGTGCTGAGGACTCCATAGCTGGACGCAGTACTGCAGGTGGGATCTTATGAGAGCAAAGTAGAGGCGGAGAATCACCTCCTTTGACCTGCTGCTAATGCTTCTTTTGATGCAGCCCAGGACATGGTTGGCTTTCTGGGCTGCAAGCTCACACTGCCAGGTCATGTTAAGCTTCTCATCAACCAACACCCCAAGTCCTTCTCCGCAGAGCTGCTCTCTATCCATTCTTTGCTCAGCCTGTATTTGTGCTTGGGATTGCCCTGAACCATGAGCAGGACTTTGTACTTGGCCTCGTTGAATTTCATGAGGTTTGCATAGGACCACCTCTCAAGCCTGTCAAGGTCCCTCTGGATGGCATCTCTTCCCTCCAGCATCTCCACTACACCACAGAGCTTGGTGTCATCGGCAAACTTGCTGAGGGTGTACTCCATCCCACTGTCCATGCCTCCAGCAAAGATGTTAAACACCTGTCCCAATACTGATCCCTGTGGAACACCACTCCTCATTGGTCTCCACTTGGATGTTGAACCATTGATCACAACTCTTTGAGTGCAATCATCCAGCCAATTCCTTATCCACCGAGTGGTCTTTCCATCAAATCCATGTCTCTTGATTTAGAGACAAGGATGTCCTGCAGGAGTATGTCAAATGCTTTGCACAGGTCCAGGTAGATGATGTCAGTTGCTCTTCCCTTATCTACCAACTCTGTAACCCTATAACTCACACTCTTGCAATGACAAAATTTCTCTTTAATCACGTACAATGTAGGGATGCATACCAGCAAAAAATGGAACTCAGGGTCTGGTAAAAGTATCTTATCCTGACAGATTTCTCAAAGCAAGGAGGTCAGCAATCAAAAAAGTCCACTAAAATGAACAAAGGCTGGTGAAGATAGGAGCAAGACACATATCTCTGAGTTTCTCTTCAAGGTCCTAAGTAGTATAATGCCAGAATGACTGTTTCAGGCTCTGTTTAGAGGAAGGTTAGAGGAAGAGTACTCTGAAGCATCATTTACTCAATAGCCATGAAATCCCTTTCACCTTACCACTCCCCTAAAAGCACAAGAAAAACCCATGTGACCACAGTTTATTTAATCAGGGACCACCTTGACTTTTAAACCATTAGACTGCTCAAAGAGCATTCATAAGGGAAGGCAGTAATCCCATTAGTCATACCTGCACGTAGTGGTATGGTACAACCAGTATGTTAAAAGTGACTAGCATATAAAAATTGTGAATTGCTGCCCAAGAGGCAGATTCTTCCATAATTGATCATTAATTTGTTTCTTGTGCCTTCTTCTGAAACAGCCAGTATTGGCTGCTGTCAGGGGCTAAATAATCTATTAGACAAACTTATACCGATCCAGTATAACATGGTGATTCCTAAATGTTGTTTCTGCTTAACTGAAAACAGAATATTAAATATTTATTTAAAGACAAAGTAAAGCAGTGTTTAATGACATCCTACAGAATTCACAGATGAACATGGTTGCTATTATTGATGTTGTTCCTTTGTGGAGGCTCCTGATGCTGATTGTAGGATATCCAGTCATTTTTCATCCCCTGCCCTTAGCTGTAACTCTTGTGGTATTTCAAACAAAAACTGCAAAGCACTGACCCCCTAGAAACAGACTGTCATTTGGGATGACAAATTCTGTCATCATATTGTTGTAAAGGCACAATTTAAAAGAGCTGAAATAGATATGCAAATTCAGATGTCTAGTATTCAGAATTGTGCCTGCAGGAACATCAGGTAGGTTTAATCACGGAAGAAAAATGTTGCTGTTCTAGAGATAGCACCTTGAATTTAAAGACAGGGCTCCAGTTGAGGGCTGCAGAATGCAAATTCCTTTGTTAAACTGCCCATTTATATATATTTAAAGTCAGAGACTGTAATTCAGAAAAGCACCATACAGATTCTCACATCCATTTCTACCGGTGAAGAGAGAAGGCTGTTCACCACACGCCTTCTGTGACTGACAGTCAGTGAGATATACCTGTTGGACATACCCATTGACAGACCTGTGCTGGCAGTTCTAGCGTATTTGGCCAAAAATTCTCCTGGTATGGACATAATTATTCCTTCATTCCACTGGTATAACTAGCTTTGTTTCAAGGATGTGACTTTGCTAACTGTACACAGTACAGGCATCCAAATCACAGTGTAACCATACAAATACAGCAGCGTCTTTGTCCCAATAAAGGGCTGTAAGAGGCCTTTTCTCAAGCAGTTTGCTATGTAAGGACACTTTCCAGAACTGGAAACAAAGAAATAAAAGCAGAGAAGTAGAAAGATATTGTTATTTCATGCCAGCTGAATTCCAAGGATAAAGTAAAAGGAAATATACAGCGGGCTGCTTTTCTTTGGTGAAAATCTTTCAGCTGCCTGACAGAGTTTTCCTACAGAACAATAAAATACGTATCTGTTAAAAGATGAATGGCTAAATTTGGATGATTTACCAATGCCAAGATTCACAAACTCCTTTTTTAACTGCCTCTTTGTCAAGTCAGTCCTGCCATATAAAAGAGGCATAGCTGCCAGCCCCAGCCACGTGCCCCAGTGCACAGGCACACCCCAGTCACACGCTAGCCCCAAGCACCAGCACAGGCGCCTGCTGCTGGGCCAGACACCTCTGCATCTCCCAATGGCACGGGAAAGCAAGCAATGCTCTCTTGGGAGAAGACTGTTTGGAAACAAGCCTACAAAATTAGCAACATGGCCTGGCCTTATTCCTAGTTTTCACCTGAAGTCCTTTCAGTGACAGGGAGTCATGGAGCAACGAGTGGTCATTGTGTGTCACACAGCTGCAGAAGATAATCTCTGACATTGTAGGACTCGTATAATGCAGATCTTATTGATTCCTTCTGGCTCTGAACCTCCAGGAGGACCTGTGATACACTGATAATATAGACTTTATTTAGAAAATAGCTCCCACTTCAGTAATAACAATGACTTAGATGAAACCAGCCATAAAAGGGTGTCTGCAGTCACTATATTCTGCAAGTGGCTTCAAAGGAAGCATTAAAGAAATTGTCACAGTAAAAGTTCTTTTCTTAGCGTCAACAACTTCAATGAATTCCATTTACTTGAGTGCTTTTGTCAAAGGCAATTAGTGTAATTATTTCATTTTTCTGTTAGCTGTATGTTTACAAGACTTTTTTTGTATAGTAAAATACAATTTAGTTGGAATAAAATGTCATAATTTGAGAATTTTCTGCATAGTCACTCGGTCTTGCAAGTTGCGATGGAAATCTTGTCAGGTATTAGTGTATTTTAATGCTTCAGAAAGGTTTGATTTGCAACTTATTGTGACAAATACTAGTATCACACACCTAACATCATGGAGAGACTTAAAAAATAAAGGACGGAAAGAACTTGTGGGTAAGAAAGACACAATTTCCAAGGAAGGTATGTACTCATGGAGGTAAAGAAAATTATAAAAGAATAGGTTTTATAAATTGAATTAGAATAACCACTCCAGCAGTAGAGTTAATGGCACACATAATGTCTCAGTGTGCGTAAGTGTAAATATAAATAAATATACACATACATACATACATACATATTTGATATTATCTTTCCCTTAATCTCACAAACACGTAGAAACTTGTACAGAAGTTGGATGGTTTGATAGTGCCACCAAAAGAGCTTGTTGAAACCGAACTGTCTAGACTTGGAGAAAGCCTGGATATTCTGAGATTGGAAAATAAGGAGAAAAAGGCAATATTAAAAAAAAAAATCAAAAAAGGTTAGTCATAAAATATAAGATTATTTGCCTCTGCTTTACCATTTCAATTTCTATATTAGAAATTATATCAAACACAGAAAGCCCTGACCTTTTAAAACCAAACATTTTAATTACTTCCTGTGAGACTGGATTAGAGATATATGTGCAAAAATATCCCTTGTGAAGCCTTCCAATCTTGTTGAGTCAGCACTGTCTGTCAGAAAAGCTGTTCTGCAAGAATTTCTTAATTAGCTGTATCCCCACACATCACCCTTACCTTAACAGGTAAAAAAGTGGAACAGCAGCATTCTTTCCTCCTTTGACAGGTGCATGCTGTGCAGGTAGACAAGCAAGTGGACAATCATTACATAGTTTCATGCTTTTCCTTTGCTCTACTTGTAATAAATAGTGAGGAGTCCAAACTGCTTCCTGAATATAATGCCCCAATACCTGATTAATTCCAAATAGTGCCAATCCAAGTACAAAAATCTCTTTGATTTGCAGTTTTCTTTGTCCAAGTTATAATGACAGGTGAGCCACCAGAACACCACTTATTTTTTTCTTTTATAGAGTACCAGAAGGGGTCGTTCCCAAGAATATTAGACAGCTGAAGGCCTATGCAATGACAGAAGTAAATACCGCGAGAGAGAAGCTGGTCTTCAGAAAGGGCTGTACAGGAAAATCTTGTAAAATCATTAGACCCTTGCAGGAGAAGTAAGAGTGGAAGAAAACTGACAATGGTGAAGAGCATTAGGAAGGAAGGCAATGTGCAGTTTATCTTCTCCCTCGTGGCTGGAGTTACATCAACAGAAGCAGCAGAGATTCAGTATAAGGGTTGAAAAGCATGGAGATAGGTGGGATATTGCAGGTCTTCACTACAGTGGAACGAATCTGCTACAGAACACTGAGAATAATTGTTCCTCTATTAAAAAATTAAAAAAAACCAACAAACCCAAACAACAACAACAACAACAAAAAAATACCCTCCAAAACCCCAAGCTAGAGAATTCCTTCCCCCAGAGCTGATGGATGCGTGGTAGATTTTACACTAACTTCTGTGGGCTGTGTATGTCATTGAGAGACTCAAGAGTGATGCAGGTGTGTAAAGCAGCATAACAGTGCGGGGTAGAAAGGATATAAATATCTGACTCCACAGCACGTCATCAAATAACAGCTGTTTGGTGGTGGGGTCACTTGTTGACATGCTCAGGAGCTCCAACACACTTCTTCATCCATTTTAAACAAATCAGAACTTTTAAATTATCATAGATTTCATCACATTTAGTTATACATCTTACAAAAAAAAGAGGGCAGTAGATTTTACTGGAATACGGTACCTCTGGGAAAGTAATTCACAGGCTTAAATTCAAGTTCCTTCAGTTTCACAGCCATGAAAGCCATTACAAAGCAGATCCCTGTCTTCTGCTGTTGGCTTCTGCTTTGTAAAGTACAGAAAGCTCACAGTCACTGTAGCACTGCATCTTTATGGAAGAGGATGGCATAAACGGCCTCGCCATGGTATTCTGTGTCTGAAAATATCATAGAAAATGTGGAAACACCCCTAACAGATTCAAAGCATGTAATTATAATTTCTGTCAGTGAATTTTGAATGAAAGAAAGACACGGTCTCAGCCCAGACATGCAACATCTAGAATTTCTCTCCCTTTCTGGAAAACCAAGACTTAATTCAGCACAAGCAAACGCACAACACAGACTTTCGTTTTTATGCTCCCACGCTGTATGCACTCAGTTGTAAGGATCTGACAATAGCAGCATAGAAAAGCCATAAAGCATCTGGCTTCTCTGCAGTCTATCAGCAAACTGCAAATGTCATAAGAATTGTTTAGTACTAGGGAAAGAACAGACACACAAAGTTCCCATTTCAGTAGCCTTTACCAGCTTGAGGAAGTAATACTGGTAGGAGCCAGTAGCTTTAAACTAGATTCGTA